>JAODAL010021151.1:0-67722 GCA_025379985.1 Phyllomedusa bahiana | reverse complement strand
ATCCAATTTTTTGTTTCTTAAGATGCCGCAGAATTCATATTCCTCTTATGAGGGGAACCTTAGTCCCTTAACATTCCAACTGATGACTTTTAACATTGTGGTATCTAATACCAGATATATGGCCAGAGTGGAGTTTAGATACACATGACAACATAAACAGTAAAACATCAAAATGTAGGTAACATACCCAACCAATCTTTACCTCCCCCTCCTCTCTACCTCTCCTGTCGCTGACTTAACTTTTTTCACATATGAGAAAATGATATAACTGTTCCCACCCTCCTACTCTTCTTTGTATAGACAAACATGTCTTTTCTTCTCCCTTTCCCGTTCCTCACCGCCCCAATACGTTTAACATCTCTATACTCCCTAATTCGGATAACCCTCAGCATCCTAAAACAATTTCTCAAAAACAGCTTATAGGGAAAAGCATTAAGCGTGTTTGAAAAGACAAGCCAGACGTCCCTCCGGTCAAAACAGCTCAAGTCCCTTAAGTAAAAGTAGTGATCCTGATGAAACAAGGGCATAAGCCCCTCTCAAGTGTTCCTTGATGGTCTAGGTGGTCCAGAACCTCTCAAGACCTGGTGTTGGGATAAGTCTCCTAGAAGCTGTGAGGAATCAATGTCTGCGTCTGAATCCGCAACACCCCTGTCTCCTCGTCTTGGGGAGCCTCTAGGGCTAAACATGGTTGCGAGCACTTTTTCCACCTCTTCCGGGGTGTTGCATGTAATAGGTTTGGCATTTTCTGGAAAATGTTTTAAAACCGCTGGGTATTGGAGCACAAATTTGACCCATTTCCGTGCCAACACTGAGCAGATGTCCTTGTAAGAACGTTTCTTTTTAGAAACTTCAACGGAGTAGTCCGCAAATATTGCTGCATCCGACTTCCATTTTTCCTATATACCTGCAACAACAGAGTTTTTTCCGAAAAGTCCAGGTATTTTACTATGACCGGTCTTGGCCTGACTTGACCATTGTCTTTAGCCTTTGTTCTAGGGGGTCCAATTCTATGCGCCCTCTCGACTTTTAATACCCAGCAATTTAGGTATAATCTCTGCACATAATTGCGGCAAAGCTGACACTTTTATACTTTCTGGAACTCCTATTACTCGCAAATTATTTCGCCTTGAGCGATTTTCCAAGTCCTCAATTTTAGACTCTCATACGGAAGTTTTTCTCAGTAACTTATGCATAAAGCTCCTGGACCCTAGAATATCATCTTCAACACAGCTCAATCTTTGCTCATATTCTAGAAGCTGAGCAGCCTGAGACGAGACCTCTGCCTGCAGGGCAGATAGTGTTTTTGAGACAGTTGCAGTGACTGACTTTGTTACTGTGTCTTCTAGTGCTGCTGTGATCGCAGGGGCTATTAAGTTATCTACAGTACCTTGGCTGCCAGGTCATCACAGCTCCACACCAGCCCAGATGTTACCTCAGTCCCAGGTGTGTCTGCCTCCTCCTCCTGTGCTCCTTGGACCGCTTGCTGAAAGTTCCTGCCACTTCTTGTAGCACGCGGGGTCTTGGGCGCCATCTTGCCTGCCATGATGCAGAGCTGTATGCGGGAGTTAAAGGCTCCTGTGGCTCCCCGTGCTGATAAAAGTACCCGCTCTGCGTACCGGAGCAGTTCAGGGGATATCGGCACTCGATGGAGCCGTTCGTGCTCGGGAATGTCGGGCAGGGAGCTCAAATAAAGGGAGCTCGGTTGGAGCCACGCTCCTCACCTCCTCTTCATATGCGCGCCGGAACCGGAAGTGGTGGTTCGATGTTGTGGTCAGTGATTGGCTGCGCAGAAATGTCCTTCCATTTCCTCTTTGTCAAAAGGGAGCTAGGAAGTCAAGGTCAGCGGGGACCCAGGAAGCATTGTAATAGCAGTGGTAGGGGATCAGTGAACTGAGTAATCCTTGTATTTTTCAGTCAGCTCCACTAAAAATCTTTACAGACATCTTCTATACAATAAGCTAGAACACAGCCCTCATGAAGTAAATCGGAAGTTGGAAAAGATGCTGTAAAGAGAATAAGTCACATTTAGACATGAGGCACAATGTTTGTGTTCTCAATTTGTCACCAAACAGTGTAAAAAACGGCAGCACCTTCAAGCCTCATAAAACGAAGTTTTTTATTTTACTATATGTGGCATAAAAACTTTAAGGAAATATTGCGTGAAGAGGTAGTGACTCTTACACCTTTCTGACAATTAGTACTTAATCACAGCTATGACCAAGGACTGATTGTCAGAAAAACCTCTTCACCTAATATTTCCTGCACAATGTTTTAATGTTTTATGTCGCATATACTAAAATAAAAGACTTTGTTTTATGAGGCTTGAAGGTGCTGCTGGTTTCTACTCCATTTGACGAAAAATTGAGAACCTCCCTGCTTTTGGACTTGGAGAATCCATATGATTCCGTGCACCCTCGCAAGTTGAGCTAAAATACCTTTTCCTCATTTGTTGCACCAAGAACGCAAACTGGTCTGGCCACGCCGTCTACCTCATCTTGCTCCAGTGTTTCAAAGGCCTCCACTGCCTCTTCCGCAGCCTCCAGCCGAAGAGCCCATGCAAGTGGACATAGGCTACCTGACTCTTCAGGTGGGGGTGTTACACAAGCAGAAGATTGTGTTCTATGTGTTATCCTGTTTTTCATCAGCAATTCTTCTGCGACAT
Organism: Phyllomedusa bahiana; assembly: GCA_025379985.1. Classification (NCBI taxonomy): domain Eukaryota; kingdom Metazoa; phylum Chordata; class Amphibia; order Anura; family Hylidae; genus Phyllomedusa; species Phyllomedusa bahiana. The sequence continues at coordinate 65,060 of JAODAL010021151.1, read as the reverse complement.
CCATGGCTGCAGCACCATCCCCTATGCTCACCTGGAAGTCGGACAAAGACTGACAGTCTCGCTGTATTGTGGCACCCCGCCTGGTGTACCTCACTTCTCCACTGATGCCTTCCAAGCCTCTGCCGGGTCCGCCTGCTCCATATCAGGATTCCACGAATGTCTATTCTGCCAGCAGAGACCCTTCCACCTCATCATCCATATGATTGACCTGTCTGCTGACAGGTACTAGTCCTCCTTAGGGCAGGATCTATCCATTGTCTGTGCCAGAGACTCAGGCCATGTTGGCTTATATTGAAGAGAACCCTGCCGGTGCCGGGTTATTCTTCATGGAGAACAAAGACAGCCAACTACATTCTTGCCACTAATTACCAAGCTCCTTTACCATCTCTGTGGAGCCAGAATGTTCTCTAAACTGGACTGCAGGGGACTTATGATGTTGTTTGGACCATGAAGGCGACGAGTGAAAGATGGTCTTCTATACCCGGTACAGGCATTTCGAGTATCTGGCAATGCTCTTCGGTCTTCCGCGGCGGTTTTCAAAGAACTTGTAAACAAAATTTTCAGAAACCTTCCTATAGTCTTGTGTCGTCATGTACCTGGATGACATCCTGGTCTTTTCGCCTGACCCAGAATTCCATTGTACTTATGTGCACCAGTTACTAAGACGTATAAGAAGTAGTTGTCTCTACGCCAAGCTGGAGAGGTGCATCTTCCATCAGACCAGCCTACCCTTCCTCGGGTACATTATCTCAGACAAAGGACTGCAAACGGACCATGCTAAGTTGTCTGACAGTGACATTGATGACAGCCGTTTTGCAGTGGCCTCCGGGCTATACAGCGCTTCTTGGGTTTTGTCAAATATTGCTCTCTCCTGTGGTCTCTACTTACCACGAAGAATGGAAATTCTAAACTTTTTCCAACGGCGGCAGAAGAAGCATTCTCCCAGCTGAAATCTGCATTTGCCTCTGTACCCGTCTTGTCTCGACCAGACACCTAAAAACCCTTCTTTCTAGAGGTCGAAGCATCTTCTGTGGGAGCGGCCCTTACGCAGAAAAGTCCAAAAGGCAAAACCATCAAGTGTGTTTTCTTCTCCAAATCCTTTTCCTCTGCTTAGAAAAATTACAATATCGGTGATTGAGAACTACTGACCATAAAACTGGCCTTGGAAGAGTGGCATCACCTCCTGGAGGGGGCTTGCCATCCCGTCACTATACATACCGACCCCACGAATCGATTGCACCACTAGACGCCTCAGCGTCTAACTCCACGACAAGCAAGATGATACCTCTTTTTCTCCCAGTTCAATTTCTTGATCCACTTCCGACCTGCATTTAAGAACATTAAGGCCGATGCCTTCTCATGTGCTTATGGGTCAGATGGCAGCTCCGTGGCACATCGTTCCTCCCATAGACCTCCAATGTGTTCACCCGGGGACAACTTACCTGCGCCCTGCGTTCAGGAAGGGGATTCTGAAATGGGAACATTGCTCACTGGTGGCCTGGCATCCCAGACCACGAAAATCTAGTTAACTCATATCTCATGTGTTACTGGTGGCCAGATCTTGTTAAAGACGTGAAAGACTTTGTGGAATCTAGTTCCACCTGTGCCTGCAACAAGACTTCTCGTCTCAAGCCAGCAGGCCTGCTACAACCCTTGCCTATTCCAGATAGTCCTTCGACTCACATTCCAATGGAATTTATCCCCGCTGTGGACGATCTGGTCTGAAATTTAGCATCCATTTGGAGTGAGACACGGCGGTCCTTGCAACGGGCATCTGCATGTATGAAGTCCAAAGTAGATAAAAAGAGAAGACCTACCCCAACCTGGAGACAGGGTGTGGTTGTCAGCAAAATACATATGGTTAAAGATTCCCAGCTACAAGCTGGATTCTCAGTTCTTGGGGCCTTTCGAGGTGCTAAAACAAATCAACCCTGTTGTCAAAGCCCCCGTTTTTCCCCCACGTGGCATCCTGAACTCCTTTTACATCTCCATTCTGAAGCCTGTAGTCTTTAATCGTTTTTCACAAAGGGTCGTCTCTCCAGCTCCTGAAGCAGATATCACCGATGCCTATGCCATAAAAGAGATTCTGCCTATGAAGACAATTAGGAGGAGACAACATTTTCTTGTGGACTAGAAGGAGGAAAGTCGGAGGAAAGGTCCTGGGAGCCAGAAGTCAATATTCTGGATCGAAAGTGACTGCAAAAGTTCCTTCGGCAAAAAAGAGGGGGAAACCAAAAGGGAAGGCACTGTTACGGGTAATTCCGCGACCCACACGTCAGGTCGTGTGTGCACCCGTATAGCAGTTTCTTTGAGTGGCGTCACGTCCTGCATGTCGGGGCACAGGCACACTCTGTATACTCACTTCCCCTCACTTCCTCCCTGTCCTGCGGAGGGAGCACGCCCTGCCCTTGGGGCATGGCCAGTCTTAATATTTAAAGGGCAGTGTGCCTAATTGCAGCACTGTCTATATTCCCAGCATTTCCCAGACCTCCCTGCCGGGGTCCTTAGTGCCATTAGCCTATTGAGAAAACATTTTCCCCGAGGTTGTAACCCTTTTCCCTGTACCAGACTTTTTTTGCCTCCATCCTTTTCTACAATTTTTTGCCTGCCCCGACCTTTCCCGCCCCGTCCCCGTACGGCCCTTTTCAGCAAATTTTTTTTCTGCGCTTTCCTGGCCATCACTGCAGGCAGTGCACCCGGGTTTTCGACCGGGGGTCTCTGCCGAAGCAAGCGCATCCTGCCTTGCGGCGGGCTCTGGTGCTGCTTACACCACCGCTTGCGGGGGCTCAGTGGATCAACTAATTGCGGTGCTTACAAATTTCATTAATTGATTTTTACATGGCCTAAGTGTCAATTTATTTCTTTATATTTTTGTGACATCCATTTTTCATTTAAACAAGTTTTGAAATTTTAATTCACATTTATGAGAATTATATGTTATGATTATTAATCATCCTGGGTGTGTTCTTTCCCTGTGATTACTGCCTTATTGTATGTGATACTTATCTTTTTTAACTCATATGTATGTATATATTTTTAAACATTTTCTTGACAGTATAAAAATGATTTTTAAGGCATCAAGATATGTTTTTTCTTTATAGAAATAGTGGTCTGTTTGGGGATTCCCCTTTTTAAACCTCAACCCCCCTGGGATGCAACTTTATTCTTAGATTGCTTGATTTGTTTTTTTCTTTTTTTCCCTTTCGGGGCATTTGGTTTGTAGTAGCAGAAGTGTACAGCCACATCTAAAGACAAGACAAAGCCGTCATGCAGCCAAAAACCATGCCAGCATTAGCTTTAACCCTTTTGACACAGTTTCTTAATTAAAAAATTAAATTTGTTGTACAATATGGATATTAAACTGCTGTTTACCTACAAAATTCTTTGCCTGTTAAAAGGGTGTTCCCATCTTGCACTTTGATGGCATATGGATAGGATGTGTGATAAGTGCGGTCTGTTCAGGACGGGGTCCGACGTTCCCGTACAGAACGGAGCGTTGCCTTGCGAACAACTTCCATTCTGTTCTATGGGGTTCTAAAATTTTAGTGGAACACCCCTTTATTGTACCTAGAATGTACAGAGAATTTTTTGGGGCCCTTTCCCGAATTTAATGGCATCCCCCCTCTTTGATGCATGCCTATCAATTGTTTCCAAAGTGCAAAATGGGAACAACACTTTAGGAATCATTTGAAATCATTTGGGTTTTGGCTAGTCTCCAAGCAAAAATCAAAATACCCAAAGGGAATCGATGGTATTTTAATTTTGGGCGTTTTTTTGCCCGGTAGGGGTTTCAAATTCCCGGCGGCTTTAGTAGAAAGCCCCTCTGTTGACTACGGCTTTAGATTTTCTATTGAAGTTTTAACCCAGCGCAAAAATCTGTGAAAACCCGACAAGAATCCAGTGCTTGCAATAGTAAATTTGGGCTTTTGGGCATTTTTTTGGGCATGGCTTTCCCCTTGTAGGGACACTATGTTAAACCCTGTTCTATTTTAAATACCCTCTATAGCCTGCTATTGTCTTCTGTGTAAATGGACCGGAAAAAAGGGGAACCGGGGACATCAGCGGGTGTCATAAAGCCCCAAATTCTTGGATATGCCATGAAAAGGGGGGAGCCTTAGATGTACGGTGTAACTGTTTTTTCTTTTTTTTTCGCAACTTTACTTTTTTTTCATTTTTCATTATGAAAATGGCAAATGATTTTTTTTTTTTGGAGAATTTTTAAAAACCAAATAGATAACTTTAAACAAAAAGAAGTGAGTATTTTTTCACAAGGGTGTAATAGGGGCCTCTCAACTACATTTCGTCATCCCCACAAACTGTATCAATGTACTAATATGTACTAATTTACTTTTAGCATTTTTATGTAACACTACTTTAATCATGCAATAAACATTAATTTGCATCTTACAGATTGTAAAAGGACGTACATACTGGTATACTATAATGATGCACAAATATTGCTCAGATATATCCCTGACGTTACAAATCGGGGGTGTGGAGGCCCTACCCAAATATTTTTTTAGGGCCCCGTTTGTGGTTTCCTTAGGGATGCCTTGAATAGCCAACCTTGCTGGATACCCCTGTGGGGCAATAATGAGGTCATAGGAGTCTTTAAAAGGGGAAATTATCCAAATTGGATTACATTTTTTTATTTTTCCAGGTCTTTGTGTTTTGATACTTAATGTATTATTTTTGGGAAATAAACAAACATAGTCCATTCAGACTATGTGTGCCATATAGATTCCTATGGCCCCATCATGGCCCTGCAGTGGTATCCAGTGGGATACATTTTTCAAGTTATCCTGATGGGTCCCACTAAGCCATAAACGTGATATGACTGGGGCCTAATAGTCATGGAATTTAAAACAATGTCATTTCCCTAGGGTCACAATTTGGAAATTTATCAAGCTAACTTTATATTCTGATGTCACATTCCCCAAGTTGGTGCACTCTTATTGAGAAATGTGGTAGTTATCAGAAAAATTGTTCAGAAGCTTGATAAACATGGCATTCACTATAAATCGTGATTCTTTTGAATCAAATTACACCAGAAAACTGGCACAGTTACATTTAGGGCATGTCCCCACAGCAAGGGTTTTCAGACGGATTTACAGACGTTTTGAAGGCCGCCTGTAAACCAGCTGTCAACCTTTTATATGGACCTTAATGGAAAATCTGTGCATCAGTCCCCACTGAACAGATTTTTCGCCGGTCGGTTTTTTAGACCGTCGGCGGCCCCGAAAAACATACAATTTTTTTTCTTCTCCCCCCGGTTTTTGGGGAAAAATGAACATTTCAGGGGAAAGGGGGGGGGGTTTGAATCCGAAACCGTGGACAAAAGCCCCCCCTGTGCGAAAAAACAGACCAAATATGGTTTTTCCCGCCAATTTGTCCTGTGCTGTGTAAACGGCCTCTTTTAAAATATGCTCCCGTGTAAACCAGGGTAGGTTTTACTCTGCGTCGGAGGCTCTTTTTAGCCTCTGTCGCAAATCCTATCAAAATGCCAGCATACTGCTCCATTCTTCTGTTAAAACGTCGGGCTCCACAAAAGAAAACTGCAGTCAGTGGGGTCCATCGTGCGCTGTTGTGGGCCATTGTGAAAAAACCTGGGATGGGAAAAAGGCCCAAGGTTGTGACATGTGTACAGAGGACACATCTCTATGCGTACATTTCGCCTTTTTTTTTGGGGAGTTTTTGGGGAGGATATACCAGTTCCCATGGAGTTTGCATGGGAATTTTTTTTGTGAAATTTTATTTTACTAGTATATGCAGAATGCAAAAAAAAAATCACTGTACACCAATTTTTGTACATATTTAAAAATTTTTTTTTTTTGGGTTGCATTTTGCAAAAAACCTGAAATTTTTAAAAACACCCGGGGGAGGTTTACTTGTAAGGGAACGTGTCATGGTTTTACATTTTTGGAGTTTGTACAGAGCAATAATAAGCCCTACGAACCACAAACAAAACACATTTTAATTAAGCATTTCACATTTTAATTAAAGGGGTTTTTTCTTTTTTAAAACAAAATTTATCCTTTATTCTCTAAAAGGGGTTTGGGGTTTTATTAGAGGCAGTTATCCCCCTAAACCCCCCTTGAGCGGGGATTAAAAACCTTTTGGGACTATTTTTTAAATTTGGTTGGCGTTTTTTTGGGAGGTTGGTTTTTTTTTTTGGTTTTTCCCCGGGAAATTAAAAAGGAACTCCTTTTTCAATGAAAAAGAATGGATTTTTCTCCCAAAACCTATTATTTTTTTGGGGAAAGTTTCCACTAAATGTGATGACTATGGGGTGCGGAAGTCTATGACAGTGCAAACTATACATTCTCAGTGGAAATTGAAGATCTACCTTGGTTTTTTTTGGGAAACAAAAATTACATGTTGAATTTTTTATCCAAAGCCCAGGGGAGATGAATCCCTTTTGAGGCCCCCAGTAAATTTTGATTCTTGACCCCTCACAGTTGAGTTGATTTTTTAGGGGCACCCAGTAAATTTTGATTTTTGGATTTGGGATTTTTTTTGGGGCCACCCTTTATATGATATACAAAATGCAAAATGACTCTCCCATTCCCCTTTCTTGCTTTCTGCCTTTTTTCCCTTCGTTTTTTTTCTCTGAAAAAAATTTCTTTTTCCCCTTGTCATCCCAAGTGCCCCCTCTTGCTTGGGGCCCCATATGGAAAAGGGGGTCCATTAGGGATTTCCCTTATCAGCTTCTTTTTTGATGGACCGAGCCATCCTTGGGGACAAAGGGGGATATTGTTTAATTTGAATAACCCTTTTAAATTTTTTTATACTCGGGGAAAAATATCTGAAATTTGGGTTTTTTCTGAGTTTCTTTTTTTTAATTTTATTAAAGTTTTTTTCCCTTTTTTAAAATTATTTTTTAGTTACAAGACACAGTTATTTATTTATGTATATATTTTTTGTTTATTATATATATAATTATAATTTTTTTAAATTTTTATATATTATATATAAACCCTTTGGAAAGGGAAATTTATATCCATAGTTTTTCGGGCCCATTTTTTTGCAATGTTTTCGGTGTTCATACTTCTCCCAACTGGAGCAGAACACTGCTAAAATTGCCCCTTTTTTCGGGGTGCACCCCTCTTGTCAAGCGTAACTAACACACATTTTGAAAAATTTTAGTTCTGTCATGTCCTTTTCACATATGGCAAATTTATTGTAGATCAAAAGTTTATAAAAAGTAAATCTTGGTCCCCCGGAAAAAATTTTCAGAATTGCGACAGAAGAGCACAACTTTGGGAACAAAACGAGTTTTAAAAAAAAAGACTTTGAAAAAAAAAAGTGCATTCAAAATTATAATCTACACACACTAAATTTTTACAAAAAACATATATAGTAAAAAATGTTATGAGCTTCCCAGCTGTCCCCAGTTTAGGTTGATGCCAAAAGTGAGAAATTTTCTGTTTTAAATTTTCATTTTTAAATTTGAAATTTCTATATTTGAATTACTTGCATTTGTTTAACAGTGCAAATTTTTGGAAAAGTTTTCAAAAAAAAGGGAAAAACAATTTTAAAAAAAATCAATACGGGAAGAAATGGAGAAGGTGAGCTTTCCTTTTTAAAAAGGGTGAAATTAAATAGATGATGAAATGTAAGTTAAGAAAAAAATTTAACGTAGGGACGGACAAAAATTTGGGTTTAAAAAAACTAAATTGTTACTGTTTCTTTAGTAATTAACATTGGCCATGTTGCATGTATACTTACATACTTGTAGATTTTTTAATTTTATTTTGGCTTTTCCCCTTTATTCCTTCTGTTTAAAATAAATTTACTAATGGTGGGTTCCCCATTTGTCTACACAGTCTGACATGGTCAAAACTGGGTCAAACGTAAGGGAAAAAACAGAGGAATGGCAAAAATGGGGGGTGCCCCTTTATGAAAAGGTGTAATTGTTTTTTTTCATGGGGAAAATTTTAAGTTTTAAAATGAAACATTTTAGGGTTTTAAAATTTAAATTTTAAAATCATTAAGGGAAACATTTCCCCCACGCCAAAGCCAGTTTTTTGGTTTTTTTTTTTGCACAAAACTGCTTTTGAAGCTATATTTTTAAAGTAAATGAAACCCCGTACACCAAAAAAATAGGCACTTTTTTATGCCAGGACCGACACTTGTAATGCGCCTAAAAATGATGCGGCCTTTTTTTTTTGCCCCCTTCCCTTTTCGGGAAAAGGCTATTGGGGGCGGCCCCTAGCACATAAATTTCAAATGTATATATGCTGGGCGCTTTTTTACATTTTTTACAAGTTTTGGAAAAAGGGAAAGGGGCATTAAGGTATTTTGTTTTTGGACATTTCACATTTTACAAGTTTTAGGGTTTGGCGCATTACAGGTATGGGGGTTTGGCGCTTTTAAATTTTTACTTGTAGATGATTTGCCCATGTTCCTCCATGGCGAAAGGTTTTCCCCCGTTTGGGGAATTTTTTAATTTTGCTTCTTTTTTGATAAAGCTATGTGCCCCGATTTGCGCTAATCGCGGAAAAACATTTCTTTGGGAGAGTTTGTAATGCCCCTATTGGGTACATCCGCACGGAGGCGCATAGTTTTCATTTCAAGTATTTTAAAAAACGCCTAAAACATTCTTGTTAATGTGCCCAACAAATACTTTAAAAATTGGGGGGGAAAAAAACCCCATTACCAAAAACTTACACTTGTTTAAAAATGTGGTTTTTTGCTAATGGCGCATTTCGGTTTTTTTGGGGGGCGCCCCACCAGCGCAATTTATTTTTAGGCGTTTTTATTGGGTTTTTCTATGGGGAACTTATTTCCTTGGGCGCCAGATTTTTTTTAAAAGAAGGGGGGGTCCCCTTTCCCGGTGCCACTTTTTCATTATTTAATTTCACCCAAAAAAATTTACGTTGGGGGGGCAACCCCCCAATTTTTTTAGGGATCTGCCCTTATTTTTTTTAAATTTGGGATTGGCCCAAAATAAACCAAAATTGCTTTTTCTTGTTATAATCATTTAGTTTAAAAATTTTGGGTATCAATTAGGCTTGGTTTGCAATTTTTGTCCGGAAAGGGACCCTTTTTCCCCTCCCAAAAAGACGAAAACACCCCCCCCGTCAGGGAAAACCCGAAGGGCCCCTTTTAAATTTAAAAGGGTTTTGTCGGGCGCTGTGAGTGCTGTTGTGAAAAAGGATCCCAGGTGTCCATTTTTTAGGTCTGGGGATTTGGGGGCTCCCAAACCCTTTGATGCAGATGTGAACCAAGCCATAATTTGCTTTTTATTAGGATGTATGCAAAAAAAATTTTGGGGGGATTCACTTCCGGGTTTTAAATTTTTTGGGATGTGATAGTACAAAAAAGCCGGGCCCTGTTAAAAATATACCCTTCGAGTTTAATGGGGGGCTTTCGGGCCCTTAAAAACTGTTTAAAATGCATTTAACATTATAACAGAGTCTTTTTTTTTTGTTGGGGGTTAATTTTTTTTTTTTTTTTTTTTTTCTAAAATATGTAATTTGGTAGTACAGGGTTTTTATTAAATTTAATTTGGGGAAAATTTCATGTAAAGAGAAGTGGGTTTTTGAATATAGTTTTTGAGGGCAAAACTATACAAAGGGGAGTGGAAAAGGATTTAAATTGGGGGCCGCGCTCTTTTGGAATGAATATCATATTACTTTTATAGGGGGGAAGTGCTTTATGGGGAAGTTAATTTTGACATGGTTATTTTAAAAATGGGTTTATAAACCCCAAAGATTGTGCATTTTTAGATATTTAAGAGAAGGGGTTTATGGGGGAATTTTATAAAAATGGCAGTTTTGCTGTGTAATGTGAAAACCTTTGTCTGTTTTTTTCATTCCCTTTGGGGGGCCCGCAGTTTCAAAAAATATGGAGAAGAGAGGGGGAGAAGCCATACGTCGGGTGGGGGTGTTTTTTTGGGGCGTGCATTGGCCGGCAGGACGGTAAAAAAGGGGGCCCCGGCCCCCTTATGGAGTTTGGGGAATTTGACTGAGGGTTTTTGGTCATGGAGCTTTTTTGGCAGCTTTAGAGGACATGTTTTTGGGGTGCGCGCGGGAAAGGGGGGGTGGGTTTTATGTGGATTTCTGATGGCTATTTTGGGGAGCACCCAAAGGGGTGTTTACCTAACATGATATAAAAGGGGAAATGAAATCCGCCACATGTGATCGGACCTCTTAAACCCTTTTATTTTTAAACCAGGTTGTGGCGAAACATGTCCCGCGAGGGCAGGCTTTTGGGTTTTTAAAATTGTGATCTCTACCTTTTCTATAAAAAGTCACCCGTGCGACGGTTCACGGGGGGGTTATTTTTTTGTGTTTTGAGATTTGGGGGGAAATGCCCAAAATAGTTGGGTTTGGGGTCCCTTATTTAAAATAGTACTTTGCTTTTGTTTAAGGCTCCCTGTTAGTAGGGGGGGTTCCCCAGACTTGATTTTTAGAAAGGGAGTTATTCCCTTCTCGAAGGAAAAAGGGTTAATTGTTTAGGTTAAGATCGGTTTTTTAAAAAGTGTGTATAGAGGTTAAGAGTTTTGATATAATAAAAATTCGTTTTAGTGTTTAACAGATAGGGGAACTGATAGAGGTTTTTAAATTTGCCTTGGGAAAAAAAGTAAATTTTTGGGATGGAGTTTAAAAATCAACTCCCGAAACCCGCCAGTTTTCTGGAAGGGCCAAAACCCTTCTTCAAGTAGTGGTACAGGAAGAAGTATCGTTCAAGAAAAACATGATTTTCATGCAGGACAATGCTCCATCACATGTATCCAAATACTCCACAGCGTGGCTGGCCAGTAAAGGTCTAAAAGAAGATAAAATAATGACATGGCCCCCTTGTTCACCTGATTTGAACCCATAGAGAACTGTGGTCCTCTTAAAATGTGAGATCTACAAAGAGGGAAAACAGTCCACCTCTCTGAACAGTGTCTGGTAGGCTGTGGTGGCTGCTGCACACAGTGTTGATCCTAAACAGATCAAGCAACTGACAGAATCTATGGATGGAAAACTTTTGAGGATCATCGTAAAGAAAGGTGGCTATATTGGTCACTGATTTGTTTTTGGTTTTGTTTTTGAATGTCAAATGTTTATTTCTAAATTTTCGGTCGTTATATTGGTTTACCTGTTGAAAATAAACAAGTGAGATGGGAATATATTTGTTTTTTATTAAGTTGCCTGATAATTCTGCACAGTAATAGTTACCTGCACAAACTGATATCATCCTAATATATCCAAATCTAAAAAAAAAAAACACTACAACTTCCAAAAATATTAAGCTTTTATATTTATGAGTCTTTTGGGTTGATTGAGAACATAGTTGATGTTCAATAATAAAAAGAATCCTCTCAAATGCAACTTGCACAATAATTCTGCACACACTGTATTTTATTTTATTTTTTTGTAGACCTTTTTGTTTAATTTGTACACTCGTGCAAGCGCAAGCGCTTATACAGGCAGTCCCTGGGTTACAAACGGGATAGGGACTATAGGTTCGTTCTTAAGTTGAATTTGTATGTAAGTCGGAACAAGTATATTTATTAAATATAACTCCAGCACAAAAGGTTTCTTTTTAGTTTTGAAAAGTGCAGGGAAGGGTTTTTACAGTTTGTTTTGCTGTCTATGCCCCTGTTAAAAGGATTTCCCCTCATGTGCTGCTGTGGCATGCTGGAGCTTGTCGTTCCACAGCTACTATCTACTGTGGAACATGGAACTACAAGTGCCAGCATGTCCCATAAATCTCCATTTGTAACTAGGAGACAGATGTAAGTTTTAACGGTGTAAGTTGGGGACTGCCTGTACATCCTTCTGCATCATATATATATATAATTCAAAAGGGTATACCAAGATGGTGTTCCTATGACATCCCTTAGCATCTATAGGGTTAAACAGCAGGGATTGGAACCAGCTCTTATCCCTGCTAGTAGCAGTGAGTGTCAGCTGTGTAACGCACCGAGGTAGTGGATCCGCTGGACCACCGCAAGCGATGGTGGAAGCCCATGCCAGGGAGCGGAATCTAAGTAGGTCCCGGTTTTCACCAGAGCCCGCAGCAAGTCCATCCCGTTTTGCGGGAGTCTACCAGGTCGCTTCCACTGGCAGGACTTGCTTGCGGTGGCGGTCAATGGTAGGCGTGGTACAGAATCGTCAGGCAGGCTCGTAGTCGGGGACAGGCAATAAGGTCAGGGCAGGCGGCAGAGGTTCGTGGTCGAAGGACATAGGCAAGAATGTACGGTACCCGGTAATCAGAATAAGAATCACAGAACGCTTTCTCGATAGGCAAAGGGCACTAAAGATCCGGCAAGGTTACTGGGAAGAGGCAGGCTTAAATAGGGGCAGCGACTGGTAATGGCCAATTACGGTGCGCTGGCCCTTTAAATTTAACACTGCCGGCGCGCACGCACCCTAAGGAGCGGGACCGCTCATGCCGAGGGACGGAGACAGCCGCAACAGGAGCGTGGCCGGGTAAGTGGGACTCCGCACACCGGCAGGCAGACGAGCGAGCCCGCGACCCGACGTGCGGGACGCGGCGCCGCTCGGCAGCGGGGCACAGATGCGCCTGCGACCCGGGACGAGGGTCGCAGGGGCATCTGTGACAAGCTGTAATTAACAGCCAACACCCACTGCATATAGAGTGGGCACACTCTACACATCTTTACTGACAATACGACGTAACCATAAGTCCATTGTCGTTAAAGGTTTTAATGGAGTTTATTGTATGCATAAATTCTGAAGCAATCGATTGGTGCTAAAGGTTTCAAAACCATGAACCCTGGGAAAGCACGCTCAAATATATCCATGTTTGCTATAATAATCCAAACATACTCAGTTGCATGCTGTATCCTAATGAATTATTATAGGTGTTCTTTTTTGACAACTCCTATCCAATAAGTTGATTACAGAGTATTCATCTGTTTGGATGCCGAGAAATTAGCTATAATCCATGTGAAAACCTGGCAATAAGTCTTCAGTTTCCCTGCAGCACTGCCACAGGGGAAATAAAGCATCACATAGTGCTCATTCAAATCAATTGGTTGGCTGTATAATGCAAGACGGGACAGGTCCTCCAGAGAGAGAGATACTCTCTTGTTACTACTCTCCATTCTGGCCAAGAGATGAGGTACCCTACTGAGGTATATAAAGATAGGTTTTCTAAACTGGAGAACCCCTTTAAGTGTCCGCTGACTTTTCGTTTTTCAGTGAAATCTCCTGATTTACGACAGGCAATGCCTCACATCTACTCACAGTTGATAACTCCTAGAAAGGATGTTGGTGATATTAATACAGAGCAGAATAATTTTTTTGTTTCCTAGAACTGGCGAAAAAACGACCTTCGACTTCTTTTACAAATGAGACAGGAGAGGTCTCAGAAACGTCAACCAATAGAGGTAAATAAAACATTACATACTCCATTTTATCCGTCTCATACTTGTTGATATCTTTCCGAATGTATGTTGGTAAGACGTAGGACATAGATAGAATTGAGTATAGCTTGTACTTGTGGATACACATTGGTTTGAATAAGAGCTATAGGCACAAAATTATAACATATTATACCAAGATAATTTCCAACATATTTTACTTTTATTTTACTGGCATTGCTATCAGCAACTTTAATATATATATATATATATTTTTTTTTTTAAAGGAAAAGAAAAAGACTTTTTTAGGGATGTTTGACGATTCAGAAAATGAAAGCATTTGGGCTTCATATCCTGATTTTGGTGCAAATATTCATGAAGAAAAAAATGTTTCAGCAGAAACCAAATATACTTCCCCACCTCTGACATCTTCCAAGGATCCATTATTACAATCTATTTTCCCTGTGTATGACCCTGGATCAGCAATAGAAACATCTGCTGATCTAGAAGATGAAACCAGTCCCATTTTACATCATGTTTTTAGTACAAAAGTTCCTGCAGGAAAAAAAGATTCTGAATTAGATACATCAAGAGAAAACATTGTTTCTTCAACCTTGTCTTCTTCTAAGGAGTCACTGATAATATCGGATCTCCCTCTATATGACCCAGGATCAGCAATAGAAAGAGCTGGTGACCTAAGACATGTAATCAGTCCCATTTTACAACGTGATTTTAGTACATCTGTTCCTATAGTAAGAAAAGATTCTAAACTAGATACATCCAAAGGAAACATTGTTCCTTCAACCATATCTTCCAAGGAATCACTGATAAAATCTGATCTCCCTGTATATGACCGTGGGTCTGTGATAGCAACATCTCATAACCTAGGAGATATAATCAGTCCCATTTCACAACATGATTTTAGTACATATGTTCCTATAGGAAAAAAGGATCCTGAATTAGATACATCCAAAGGCAACATTGTTCCTTCAACCATGTCTTCTAAGGAATCACTGATAAAATCTCATCTCCCTGTATATGACCGCGTGTCCGCGATAGCAACATCTGGTGACCTAGGAGATATAATCAGTCCCATCTCACAACGTGATTTTAGTACACATGTTCCTATAGGAAAAAAGGATCCTGAATTAGATACATCGAAAGGCAACATTGTTTCTTCGACCATTACTTCTTCTAAGGAGTCACTGATAAAATCTGATCTCCCTGTATATGACCGCGAGTCCACAAAAGTAACCTCCGGTGACCTAGGGATTGTAAGTAGTCCCATTTCACAACGTGATTTTAGTACATATGTTCCTATAGAGAAAAAGGATCTTGAGTTAGATACAGCAAAAAGCAACATTGTTTCTTCGACCATTACTTCTTCTAAGGAGTCACTGATAAAATCTGATCTCCCTGTATATGACCGCAGGTCCGCAATAGCAACATCTGGTGACCTAGGAGATATAACCAGTCCCATTTCACAACGTGATTTTAGTACATATGTTCCTATAGGAAAAAAGGATCCTGAATTAGATGCAGCAAAAAGCAGCATAGTTTCTTCGGCCATGACTTCTTCTAAGGAGTCACTGATAAAATCTGATCTCCCTGTATATGACCGCAGGTCCGGAACAGAAACATCTGGTGACCTAGGCGTTGTAATCAGTCCCATTTCACAACATGATTTTAGTACATATGTTCCTATAGAAATAAAAGGTTCTAAATTAGACACATCAAAAGTCGACATTGTTTCTTCTACCATGACTTCTTCTAAAGAGTCACTGATAAAATCTGATCTCCTTGTATCTGACCCCAAATCAGTAATAGAAACATCTGGTGACCTAGGGAATGTAATCAGTCCCATTTCACAACGTGAGTTTAGTTTATATGTTCCTATAGAAATAAAAGATTCTAAATTAGATACATCAAAAGTCAACATTGTTTCTTCGACCATGACTTCTTCTAAGGAGTCACTGACAAAATCTGATCTTCCTCTATATGACCCCGAATCAGCAATAGAAACAGCTGGTGACCTAATAGATGTAATCAGTCCCATTTCACAACGTGATTCTAGCTTATATGCACCTATAGAAATAAAAGATTCTAAATTAGATACATCAAAAGTCAACATTGTTTCTTCGACCATGACTTCTTCTAAGGAGTCTCTAATAAAATCTGATCTCCCTGTATATGATCCCAGACCAACAGTAAAAACATCTAGTGACCTAGGAGATGTAATCAGTCCCATTTTGCAACATGATTTAAGTACATCTGTTCCAATAGAAAAAAAAGATTCTAAACTAGATACATCCAGAAGCAACATTGTTCCTTTGACCATGACTTCTTCTAAGGAGTCTCTAATAAAATCTGATCTCCCTGTATATGATCCCAGACCAACAGTAAAAACATCTAGTGACCTAGGAGATGTAATCAGTCCCATTTTGCAACATGATTTAAGTACATCTGTTCCAATAGAAATAAAAGATTCTAAATTAGATACATCAAAAGTCAACATTGTTTCTTCGACCATGACTTCTTCTAAGGAGTCACTGATAAAATCTGATCTCTCTGTATATGATCCCAGATCAGCAATAGAAACATCTGGTGACTTAGGAGATGCAATCAGTTCCATTTCGCAACGTGATTCTAGTTTATATGTTCCTATAGAAATAAAAGATTCTAAATTAGATACATCAAAAGTCAACATCGTTTCTTCGACCATGACTTCTTCCAAGGAGTCACTGATAAAATCTGATTTCCCTGTATATGATCCGGGATCAGCCATAGTAAGATCTGGTGACCTAAGAGATTTAATCACTCACATTTCGCAACATGATATTAGTAAATATGTTCCTATAGAAGAAAAAGATTCTGAATTAGATACATCAAAAAGCGACATAGTTTCTTTGACAATGACTTCTTCTAAGGAGTCACTGATAAAATCTGATTTCCCTGTATATGATCCCGGATCAGCCATAGTAAGATCTGGTGACCTAAGAGATTTAATCACTCACATTCCACAGCGTGATATTACTACATCTGTTCCTATAGAAAAAATAGATTCAAAACTAGATACATCAAAATATAACATTGTTTCTTTGACCATGACTTCATCTAAGGATTCACTGATAAAATCTGATCTCCCTGCATATGACCCCGGATCAGCAATAGAAATATCTGGTGACCTAAGAGATGTAATCACTCACATTTCACAACGTGATAGTAGTACAAAAGTTCCTATAGAAAAAAAAGATTCTAAACTGGATACATCAAAAGGCAATATTTTTCCTTCAACCATGACTTCTTCTAAGGAGTCACTGATAAAATCTGATCTCCCTGTATATGACCCCGGATCAGCAATAGAAAGATCTGGTGACCTAGGAGATGTAATCCCTCACATTTCACAACGTGATGTTACTACATATTTTCCTAGAGATAAAAAAGATTCTGAATTAGATACTTTAAAAGACAACATTGTTTCTTCAACCATGACTTCTTCAAAGGAGTCATTGGTAAAATCTGATCTCCCTGCATATGACCCAGGATTAGCAATAGAAAGATCCAGTGACCTAGGAGATATAATCAGTCCCATTTCACAACATGATTTTAGTACATCTGTTCCTATAGAAAAAAAAGATTCTAAATTAGATACATCAAAAAGCAGCATTGCTTCTTTGACCAGAACTACTTCTAAGGAGTCACTGATAAAATCTGATCTCCCTGCATATGACCCAGGATTAGCAATAGAAAGATCTGGTGACCTAGGAGATATAATCAGTCCCATTTCACAACGTGATTCTAGTTTATATGCTCCTATAGAAATAACAGATTCTAAATTAGATACATCAAAAGTAAACATTGTTTCTTCGACCATGACTTCTTCTAAGGAGTCACTAATAAAATCTGATCTCCCTGCATATGACCCAGGATTAGCTACAGAAAGATCTGGTGACCTAGAGATATAATCAGTCCCATTTCACAACATGATTTTAGTACCTCTGTTCCAATAGAAAAAAAAGATTCTAAATTAGATACATCAAAAAGCAGCATTGCTTCTTTGACCATGACTACGTCTAAGGAGTCACTGATAAAATCTGATATTCCAGTATGTGACCTGCAACATTTTGAAGACACCTATTCTGAGATGTTTCAAACAATATTTGATGCTCAAAGTGACTACTTATCATCTGTTTCTGGAGATCTTATAGAAATAGTCTTTGATAAGATAACCACACTAGAATCTGGGCACCACATTGGATTTACGCCTATAAAAACAATGTCTAAAGAAACATTGCACAATATGAGAGGGAAATCACCATGCAGATATTTGACATCTAGGTTGGAAGTGGTGTCGACTGCTAGTGAGATTGTTGAAAATGTTTTAAGCAAATGGCATGGAATTGCTGTCCAAAAATTTAGCACCCAGTATAGAGACATATTTGAGGAGGAAATCCCATTCAAAAAGTTGTACAATTTTTTTATTTGTGCAAATAACCAGGAGGAAATGTACAAGGCAACAGTTCCTATAGCCACAGAGTCTATATTGGAAAGTAGCGAAGAAATTGTAGAGATTGTGCTTGCTCATTTAAAAACATTTGCTAAATCAAGATTCAAGATGCCTTTTAAAAAACTATCACACTCTGCAGCAGCTGCCTCCTTAAAACATATGCCTTCTAGGTATGATGATAAGGCATTAGAAACAAGATTTTTGAGTGACACATTCTTTCATGAAGAACCTCAGACTTTTTTGAGAAAAGAATTAGAGAATCTGGCAACAACTATTGACAAACCTGATCATAAAGTACAGGTGAGCATTCAAGATCTCATTAAAACAATGATGAATATTATTTATGCAGACATTGATTATGATGTAAGGCGAGAAACAAGTAAGAAAGTTGCAATTTCAGCTGAGGAAAAGTTTCTGTTGTACAAGTATCTTGAAAAAAACTACACATCATCTGAAAAGGAGTCACCAAGAAAATATTCAAGAATTCTGCTATTAAGTAAATCACGGGAGTCACATGGTAGCAGAGAATCATTTACGGTTCCGGATTCAGAGGAACAGTTCTTTAGGGCTGTGATTGAAGAAGTCAACATACCAGGGATGGTCAGTTGCTTGGAAGATGAAGAGAAACCTAGCAACATAAAAGAAGATTGGATGAAATTAGACCATGATAGGCTATGCAGAGGATTTTTCAAGAATGTAAACTTTGTTTCACAACCACTGGACAACCAGGACAAATCAGGCTACAACTGCTTTCTTCTTAATATGTTCAATTGCGACCATCTGATGCACAGTCAAAATGAATTCAATCGTCCCCTCAGAGTAGTAGATAATCTGGTCTCTGAAACTTTAATTAAAATACTAAATGACTTAAAATACCCCATCCCTGAGCATCTATATGGCTCTTCAGAGCTCCCGTTCAACAAATATGATGATACCACAATAAAATACCAAGAAGATAGCAATGCATTTCTTTTTCCATCAGACATCAGGTCTTTCTCCCATCACCTGTTAGAATACATTCTGCAAATGTTGTATACAGTTTCCTCATATGAAAAGTGGAAAGAATCTTTCCTTTTCTTCTCTAATAGTGAAGCTGTGCAAAATTCCTATATTTTGACTGATTATAACTATTCTCAACACATTATTTGGGATAAAATAGCTCAAACAGTCTCTGCAAAAATTGAAAGTTTCCTGCTGCTGAAGTTTAAGACATATTTATTTGCAGGAGAAATAGTTGACTCAGATCTCATGCAATCTGTTCGAGAACTGCATGCAAAAGTAGGGGTTCACACCAAAGATATTGTAACTATTTTTTTAGGGAAAATTGCAGAGTTGATTGCCCAGCAAGAAACCCATGACCAACTCAGTGAATTAGTTTTAAGAGATGACATAAGAATAACTCATGTATTAATAAGTTATTTGCTTGACCATATATTGAATGAACAATTCAATGTAAGTGCAGAAGAATGGCACACAAAATCGCGAACTTTACACAAATGCTTAGATGCAGGATGTGCCCTACACAATGTATGTGGAAGGACTTTAACTACAGATTCACAAACGTTCAGTCTGCTAGACACTGTTTCCTCTACATTAAGGGGGGCATTCAAATTGATAATGGAAACAATAGAAGGGGAACCTCCCAAGTCTGCATCTAACCAGACAACATTGCTAGGGTTTGAGACTGATATTTCCAAATGTTGCCAAGACAGTGTCAGTTTCTTGCAAATGGAAATAGATGTGTTATCCAATTGTATCGTAGAAGATCTTACAAACATATTGTGTAGTGCAAAGCAAAAAATTAAGGAGGACAAGTATTTGTTGAAGAATCAAGGATCGGAAATCTCTGAAATGTTTTTCAAAACAATAAGTAACTCAATTTTCATGGATGTTTTTGGAAAGTTCAGAAGATTTATTTGTCTTGTGGTAAAAGTTATCCATCCGTTAAGCAGAAATATGTCAGAAGATATTTATTTCCCAGAACTTTACAGCCCTGCCATAGATCCGGAAGAAAGGCTAAGAGGCACTCGGCCAAAATCCAACCTGTTCAAGCATTCAAAACACCTTTCTCATGAAATTTTACGTGTTATACGGAATCAACTAGAAAAAATATCTAATAACATTAGACATTCTTTACTTGAAGATGAAGATGTAACTTCCGAGTCCAGCAGTCTGCATGCCTTTGATGTAGAACAAATAAGCTTGCACTCCAGTTTTTTACAAGATGAAAATAGTATTTCATTTTCCCAGGATACACATATAATGGAGAATATAGAGACTAATATAAAAAGAAATATTGTCAAAAAAAATGTCTACACATCTTAAAGGAAAAGAAGCAGTTACGCCAGAAATTTCATGCCAAGTAAAGAAGGTAATGTTGACGCTCTTTAAACAGCTCTTGATTGATTTAAGTGTACCTATTAAACTAAGCTGTTCTAGTCAGATGAGTAAAATCCATCAACATCTACTTTCAGAAGCTTTATTGATATGCAATGACCGTTCAGATAGTTCTTTTTTTTCAGACTCTGAGGTTAATGATCTTTCTGGGGATATCCTTAAGACCTTGTCTGACATTACAAATGAATCAAATAAATTACATGACAGAATTGACAGTTCAACTAGAGATATACAACATTATTCTTATGGTGTCCAGCCCATAAATCCTGTTTTTACAAAATTAAAGAACTTTGTTGTTTCTAAAATTATAACTCTTTTCTATCAAGTGAACCAGAAACCATCCCAGTCTGATATGATGGCAGATGCAGGTCTTCAGGGCTATGCTCGAGAATTAGCTGCCACTATACTTAACCAAGCTGAAGAACATTTACATGAACAAATCAAGGATATCCTTCCTAATCAACAAGAACAGATCAAGGAAGTTTTTCCTAAATTCTTACCACCATCTAATGTTGATATTGCTGATCAGGTAGTCAGTGTCCTTCTACTGTCTTTGAAGAGTACATACCAATATAAGGAAGCATCAAACAGGTTACCATATTCTGGCAAAGAAGAGACCCAAGAAAAAGCTATCAAATCTAATGCCTTGGAGATTGCAAAAATGGTGGAAATACTCATTAGGGACACCATTGACAATCTGAAAGCCATTAACCTTTCTAACATAACTCTTGATATCTGTGCACAAAGCTTAGCCAGTTCAGTGATAGCACTCATACAAAGGGAGATAGAACAAAAGAAAAGGTTTAAGTATAAAGGGAAGAAGCATGTTATTGATAAAAATATTCTAGCAACTGAAATTGTAAATGCTATTTTACAGAAATTTAACAAAAAGGGTCTTTCCAGTGATACCAGTTTAACAGATGAATCATATAATATAGACAGGGCCTATGAACCTACATCAAAATATGAGGCGAGTCCATTGTCTGATCGTGCTATATGCCCTGAACCTGAAATATCAGCTTTGAAAAAACAAGTTGAAGGAATGCTACATGAGGTTGAGAAACAAATTGTGCTGGAATTGAAGACCGATAAATCTGAGCTATCATTCTATAGAAACAAGACAAAGAAATCTTCACCTGAACACCCGTGTGAAGCCCATTTAGGATTTTCTAGAGCTGATGTAGAATTTGTGGCCAAGGATATAGTTGATATCATAACTGCAAAGCTTTCCAAGCATCTGCAACAAATCCTCTGTTATCCGAACTTATCATATGAAGACGATTGTTTTATGTTATTAGAACCAGAGAATATTCCCTGTGTTTCAGAACAAAATTATTCTCATTTTGTTGATAATCAAAGTCACAGAACATATTCAATTGACAGGTCTTTGGTAGAAGACTGCTTACTAAGTCATCACTTAGTTACCTCTGTAAAAGATAAAACTACTGCTTTTGCAGCTACAGTGGCTCTTAAATGCAAGCCCCACCTTCCAATTAAAGTTAAAAAGGAAAATGTTGGCGCTTTTCTGGCGCGTGTCAACAATACCAGTTTAAGACTTGAAACACACTCAAAAGATATAGTAATAAAAGTACTTGAGAAAATTAAACCTATGTTTAAAAGTAAGCTGCTGCACGTACCTAGTATGACACACCATGAAGACATTCAAGCAAGACATCTCATTGATACCATTCTACATGAGTTATCCATCAAATATTATAGTTCTTCCACTGTGTCGAAGGAAGTGTCACCATACGATGCATACACAGAATCTGATAGTAAGTATGAAGAAGCTGTGGACCATCCAAAAGCTTTTATTTCAAGGATCCTATCATCTTCTAGTAAAAAGAGAGAGAGAAGGTTTAGTATAACAAGGGAGGTGTTATCAAGTAGTAGTAGTAGTAGCACCGATTTTTATATTGAGAATAGAGAAGCAGTGGACCATCCAAGTGCTTATTGCGAAGATCTATCATCTTCATCAAGTTCAAATAATCAGATAAGGTTTACTATACCAGAAGTGATACCCGCAACCAGAAGTAACACAGAATATGATACTGAGATTGGAGAAGCTCTACAGCCACTGCAAAGTCTCATGAGAAGACGAGCATCATCCCCCGATGTTGATAAGCAGAGAAGTTACGACATTAGGCTTCATTTTCTGTAATGGCTATGAGAAACTGTTCACTGAAATGGAAATGTTGTAGACACCTCCACATAGTTGATATTTCAATTGTTTACATAAGCAATAAATGTGTATTTATCATATAACTGTATGTAATATATTTCAGTGATTTAATACATTTTTTGTTTTTTGTGTCTTTATTGCACTAGATCAGGAGAAAAGTAACCATTTCAGTGCATAAACTGATTTTTAAAAAGTATTAGAAAGTTAATTGTATTAACATTGTATATGTACAATTATCACAGTATCTCACAAAAGTGAGTACACCCCTCACATTTTTGTAAATATTGTATTATAGCAATATTGTAAATATTGGTGTGCTCTCAGAATAACTCAACACACAGACATCAAATGTTTAAACCGCTGGCAACAAAAGTGAGTACATCCCTAAGCGAAAATGGATGAATTGTGCTCAATTGTTATGTGACTCGTTAGTGTCATTCTCTCATACTGGTCACTGGAAGTTCGACATGGAACCTCATAGCAAAGAACTCTCTGAGGATCTAAAAAAAAAAATTGTTGCTCTACATAAAGATGGCCTAGGCCAGTGGTCATTAAAGCTGGAGAGTTGCACTTTGCAGACCACTGGCTTATTCTATAAGAAGATTGCAAGACAGGTTCCACTTAGAATAGGCCTCGCCAAAGAAGTTTAGTGCACATGCTATGCATCATATGCAGATTGTATTTTCAAAATACATATATGAGTGCTGTCAGCTTTGCTGCAGAGATTAAAGGAGTAGACGGTGAGCCTGTCAGTGCTTAGACCATACGTTGCATACTGCATCAAATAGGTCTGCATGGCTGTCGTCCCAGAAGGAAGCCTCTTTTAAAGATGGTGCACAAGAAAGCCCGCAGACAGTTTGCTGAAGACAAACAGACTAAGAACATAGATTATTGAAACCATGTCCTGTGGTCTGATGAGACCAAGATAAATTTATTTTCTTCAGAAGTATGTGACAGGAATCAAGTGAGGAGTACAAACAAGTGTGTCTTGCCTACAGTCAAGCATGGTGGTGGGAGTGTCAAAGTTTTGGGCTGCATGAGTGCTGCTGGCTATGGGAAGTTACAGCTCATTAAGGAAACCATGAATGCCAATATGTACCATGAAATACTGAAGCAGAGCATGATCCTTGCTTTCAGAAACTGGGCCACAGGATAGTATTAAAACATGATGATGACCCCAAACACACATCAAAGAAGACCACTGCCTTGCTAAAGAAAATGAGGGTAAAGGTGCTGGACTGGCTAATCATGTCTCCAAACCTAAACCCTAATGAGCATATGTGGGGTATCCTCAAATGGAAGGTGGAGGAGCACAAGGTCTCAACATTCACCAGCTCTGTGATGTCGTCATGGAGGAGTGGAAGAGGATTGAAATGGCTGCAACCTGTGCAGCTCTAGTGAACTCCATGCACAAGATAGTTAAGGCACTGCTGGAAAATAATGGTGGCCACACAAAAGACTGACACTTTGGGCACAATGGGCAATATGTATGAAATTTGGCATTTAAATGCCAAAATTCATGCGCTTAATATTAGTATAGAATGCGCCTGATTTATGAACTCACTCTACAGCGGGTCATAAATAAAGTGCAGTCTAGTGCTAATACCACATTTGTGGCTCAGGTAAACCCCTTTGAAACGGATTTACCTGTTCCAGCAGTAATGCGCCTAGAATTGCCACAACAAAGCTATAAATCTACAGCTTTGTACAGTTCTAGTGCACCCCACCTCCCGCATGCCCCCCCCAATACAAAGTGCCACGGACGATCTGTAATGCGCCTGATACTGGCATACGGGAGGCATTACACTAATGCGAACGGGGCTATGCTTAATGTTGGGAAAATACGCCAGACTTCTGCTGCAGCCTCGTTCATGCATGCCGCCCAATTTGTCCATTTTCACTTAGGTGTGTACTCAATTTTGTTGCCTATTTTGAGGCCACATCAAATTTAAACTGTTATACAAGCTGTACACTGACTACTTCACATTGTATCAAAGTGTCATATTTTCAATGTTGTGCTATGAAAAGATATGATACAATATTTACAAAAATGTGAGGGGTGTAATCACTTTTGTGAGCTACTGTAGATCACTAGTCTTCCTTTTTTACATAAAGTGTCATCTTTAGATTATCTTTTAGTTATTTGACAGCAAACATAGCAAGATGTATTACAGCACACCACCAGCGTTCCACCCCTCAGACGAGCACGGACAGACCAGAACCAAGCCTCCAACGATCCAACAACAACAAAAAATCCAGCTTCAGTCCGAGTAGATAGAAAAGTAAAAAATAACTTTTATTCCTAGTGTATTATAAAAGCATAGAAACGTACAAGGAGTTACTGCGAGCAATAGCTAACGCGTTTCGGAAAATTATTCCTTAGTCATAGCATCTTGCTAATACTAAGGAATAATTTTCCGAAACGCGTTATCTATTGCTCGCAGTAACTCCTTGTACGTTTCTATGTTTTTATAATGCACTAGGAATAAAAGTTATTTTTTACTTTTCTATCTACTCGGACTGAAGCTGGATTTTTTTGTTGTTGTTGGATCTTTTAGTTATGGTTGGCTCATTCACATTGGTAGACCTGCTTGAATGTGCTTAACAGGTTTTCCCCATTAGTTTTAAAAAAGAAAAAGAACTTAACCTGTCACGTTCCCCCCGTTCCAGCACCACTGCTCCCTATCGATGGCATCACATTTATTGGTCACATGATACTGTGGCCTCAGTAGTCATATGCAGTTTATGCAGACAGAGACCTCTGTGGCCAATGACTAGCTGAAGCATCACAAAACTAATGGATGTGACCAAAGATGTCATCAGTGAGAAACCCTAGAGGTGCTGCAGTAGAGTTGGCTTAACAGGTGAAAATTGCTTTTCTTATTTTTTAGTCCTCTTGACCAGCAGGCCCTTTTTATGAACTAATGGACAACCCCTTTAATCCTAGAGCAAGATGTTGCCCTGTAAGTCTAATATGACTGCCATATGCATAAAGGCAAATGTGTACTTTTACCTCTCTCTACTCCTCATACCACATCCTGGGAAAAGAAAATGTAAGGAACCAAGGTAGTGGATCCACTGGGCCACCGCAAGCGGTGGTACGGGCCACAACAGGGAGCGGAGTCTAAGTGGGTCCCGGTTTTCACCAGAGCCCGCTGCGGCGGGATTCCACCAGGTCGCTACCCCTGATGTGACTTGCCTGCAGTGGTAGCCGAGGTGCAGCGTAGAGCAGAATCAGCAGGCAAACTCTTAGTCGGGGACAGGCCAGAAAGTCAGGGCAGGCAGCGAAGGTTCGTGGTTGGAGAACGTTAGTCGGAGGGACTGGTACACGGAAACGGCAACCGGAACACAGAAATGGCTTCCTCGCATAGGTATGGGCACTATGGATTTGGCAAAGTGCTTCCGGAAGATGGAGCAATATATAGTGTCAGCGGCCGGCATCAGCCAATTACCGGCGCGCTGGCCCTTTAAATCTAGGAGAGCCAGCGCTCGCGCGCCCTAAGGAGCGGGGCCGCGCGCACCGGCCAGCAGACAGGCGCGGGGAAGCAGGAGCGTGGCCGGGTAAGTGGCTGCGCCCGATTGACCGAATGCGGCCGCGGACTGACATGTGGACCGCGGCGCCGCTCGCTACGGGCACAATTTGTGACAGAAAACTTAGGGTTAGCAGTCGTGGGCAGCTATGAAAGTGACAAATTTTAATTTGGACAAATTGGACAGCTGCTGACCTGTCATATAAGGGTGTCACACACAGCATTACAGTACTTGGAAAAACATCTTTTCTGTATTTGATGCATTTTTGAGGCAAAGCCAGGAGTGGATTCAAGAGAAATGGGAAATATAAAGACAATATATTTCTCCTTCCTGCTGGATCCAATTCTAGCTTTGGCTCCTGCTCTTAGGAAACGATAGGAAAGCAGGGGGACAACTACGCCCGAACCATGGTATTTACAAAAACCTAAAGGCTTTTTCCTATAGAAGGGCACATCAGTTATACACAGTCAAGTCACCGTATTATAATCACCAGCTAATATCCAGAGTTCCTACCGTGTGCTGCATTGACAGTTGCTCAATGAGCTGGGAGTGACTCCTGATAGGTTGCCACAGGTATCTGGAGCCATATTGACTGCAGTGCATTCCACAGCTGCTGATGGGTGCGCGGAAAAGGATTAACAGAGTAGACACGATGATCAAGGTGGTTCCACAGATGCTCCATTAGGGTCAAGTCTGGGGAATTAAAGAGCCAGAATAGTACTTGAAAGTCTTGGTCATGCTCTTCGAACCAATGTCTGATATTTCTAGTTGCGTGACTTGCATTGGCTTTCTGGAAGATCCCATCTACCCTAGGGAAAACAATCAGCTTGAACAGGTGAACATGATCTGCAAGGATGAATTTATACTCATATTGGTTAAGAGTGCCTTCCACATGGATGTGTGGCCCAGAGAATGCTACAAAAACATTCCTGAGAGCCTAACGCTGCTACCACCACCTTTTGTTCTTCCAGCAATGCTTCAATGGTGTTTGTTCTCTGATGTTTTTCTTCTGACATGTTCATCCATTTAGTGAAGCAGAAAATGTGACTCTTCAAAGAAGGCAAACTTTTGCCAATCATCAGCAGTCCAATTCTAATATTGCAGGGAAACTTGAAGCTTTTTTTGCTAATGCAACTTTGTTAGCATATGTGACCATTGTCCTACTTTGGAGCTCCATGCACAATAGGATTTGCTGAACTGTTTTAGACACTTATCCGGTAGCCCTTTGTTCATTTGGCAGTGAGCTGCTTTATTGTATCGTGTTGGTCTGCCCTCGCGCACCTTCTTAGTTGACATTCATGCATTCTCACATCAATGACATGTGGTGCTCCGCAGTTTCCATGTCACTTATTTACAATGGTGCCATATGTTCACTCACAATACACTTTCACAACACCACAGCAGTTGCAACCCTTGACCCAAAAGCCAATAATGATCCCTTTTTGCAACTTTGATAAATCGTCCCTTTTAACCATAACAGCAACGAGGAATGTGTGTGCAGACAACCTATCGCACACTTTATATACCCACCAAGTGGGAATGGATCCTCTGTGCCAACCGCATGTTTGGCATATCTCCTCAATAGGGACCAGTCTAAGGAGCTCCTGATCTTCACCCTAAATCACCCCAAAGGTGCTTGGACTCCTCTGCAAAGGAATTCTCAGGTGACTACTCTCAGCGAAGTTACTTGCTGTGACAGCTGGTGTGCAAGTGTGGTACAGGAGAGAAACGCAGAGGCATAGTCAGGTTACTAGCGAAATGACAGGTCAGCCACAGTTCAATTGGAGTTGAGGTCGCAGGCAGAAGGTCAGGGCAGCCAGTGTACACTTGTAAACGGGAAAGAAAAGCCGAAGGTCGATACCGGGAAATAAAGACAGAAACGGGTAGCAGAAATGCACCTAAATGCACCAACAACCTGGCAATGTACGGTGGGGGAGTACTTCAGTAGGGAAAAGTTTCACAGCAGTGACTCTGGAAAACCTGGGTGGCGTGTACTGGCCCTTTAAATCAAGGCAAGTGTGTGTGCCCTAACCAGTACACAGCAGCTAAAATCTATGGCTGGCAACTACTGTGGGTCTCAATCAAAGCCTAAGGCCCACAGTAGTAAGCAGCACAGGCAGCGTGTTGAGTCTCCTAGGCCAGAAGCATATATATATTATACTATATATATATATATTATATATATATATATATTTATATATATATATTAATATATTAATTTTTATATATATATCTACAGAGGTCTACCTATGTACAGGTGCTCTATATGCCTACCTAAAGATGGTCTATACACCTAGATGGAGCATATATACCTACAGTTGGTCTACCTATCTACGGAGAGTCTATATACCTTCAGGGAGCATATCCACCTATAGAAGGTCTATATACCTATAGGGGTTCTACCTACCAACATGTGCTCTTTATACCTATCAGGTCTCTACCTATATGACTACCTATGTGGGGTCTAAATACCTACCTACAGGGGCCTATATATTTATCTACAGGGGGTCTAACTACCTACAGTTGGTCTACATACCTTCAAGGAGCATATCCACCTATAGAAGGTCTATATACCTATAGGTGTCTACCTACCAACAGGTGCTCTATATATCTACCAACCGGGTGTCTACCTACAGGGGTCCTTTATACCTACCGACAGAGGCTCTAGATATCTCTTTACCATATGACTATGTTCTATATGACTACCTATGGTGGGTCTTAATACCTACCTACAGGGGCATACATATGTATCTACAGGAAAGTCTAGATACCTTCAGGGGTCTATAACTACCTACAGGGGGTCTATATAACTACCAACAGGAGTCTATATATCTACCTATAGCAAGTCTATATACCTACGTACCTATCAGTGGCCTATATACCTATCTAGAAGGGGGGGTTTACCTATCTGCCTACCTAATTTTGGGTTTGTGCCTACCTACTTTATTGGGGGTTTACTTACCTACTATGGGGACACTAAAGAAGACGAAAACTTGGCACACAAAAGGGTTCCCCATAGCCATTTGGGGGCACTTTTACTATTATAGGCAAGAGGGGGTTATTATTACCATTTGGGACCCTATAGAAGAGGAGTTTGTACAGAGGTGGGAATTAATAGGAAACTGTTGTAAAAGTGAGGAGTCTAAGATGTTTGTGTGTTAAATTCTACAGTGAAGATTAGTGGCCAGGAGAAGACATTATGGTCTGGACTGCATGGAAAAGAAAATGGAAAGAGAACAAATAATCAAAGAAGGGAATGACTCATCAGAGAAAAAAATCACTTATGAGTCCCTGGATGTAACTTTATTAATCACTCATATGTTTGCAGAGCGACAGTGTACAACTGGTATCTTACACTGCGGTCAGTGTATGGCAGTAACATTGATTGTAGTGTAATGGTTTATATTTAGTAATGGTATGATGTATTATGCAGTAACTATGTGGTCATGATATGTGGCTGTATTAATCAGTCACTATGTGGTGATGATACTGGGTGTGGTGGTCAGTTACTATGTGGTGATGATATGTGGTAGTATTATTCAGTCAATATGTGGTGGTATTATTCATTTATTACTTGGTGGTGAAATGTGGTCATTATGTGGCAGTATTATTCATTCACTATGTGGTGATGATATGCGGTGGCATTATTCAGCCACTATGTGGTGATGATATGCAGTGGTATCAGTCAGTCACTATGTGGTGGTGATACAGTACGTATGTGGTGGTATTATGCAGACACTATGTAGTAGTGATAGGTGGTGGTATTATTCAGTCAGTATGTGATGGTGATATATGGTAATAATATGTGGTGGTATTATTCGGTCACCATGTGGTGATGATATCTGGTGGTATTATTTAATCACTATGTGGTAATGTAATGCAGTGGTATAGTTCAGTCTCTGTGGTGATTATATGCAATGGTATCATTCAGTCACTATGTGGTGGTGATACAGTATGTGGTAGCATTATTCAGTCATTATTCTGGTGGTGATATGTGGTCATGGTGTGCCGGTATTTGGTCTTAGTAGAATTATTGATAATATTGACTTTAGGACTCTGGCTTTGTTTAACAATATTATTTGATAAATGTATGACCATTATTTAGTGGTTTTATACTTAGTACTTTGTGTTATGGGTTTTTGTATTTTTTATTTATTTACATAAAATGTATCATTCATGGAGGGGGATACATATCTTTAGACCTTTAGGTCTATATTTATGAATGTTGGTGCTGACAGACCAGTTCGAAATAGCTTTACGGTAGTGTAGAATGCGCCAGATTGTATGAACAGACCACCTTTAATCTGATCTGGCTGTTCTAACTAGGTTTGGCGTCAAAAAATCATAAATGTATCTACTTCTATGAATGTGGTGCAACGTGCCCCCAGAAACTTTATCGTGCACTGTTTGGAGTGCGCCTTTCGCCCTTAATGTTTACCACCTGCTGTCCTGCTGCCGTGTGGTGAGGGAGACTCTGAGGTCCCATGTAGATTACAGGTTAGTGTGATGATGTCATCACACCACTCTATAAAATGAAGCAAGACTAGGCAGGGGCACCACACAGGTGGCAGAGGCAGAGAGGTACAGTAGCTTTGGAGAGGGCCTTTGGTACCAACTCCTCTGGTAGGACCTAGGCACCCCAGTCCGACACGGACAGTACACCATCTTTTAAGGCCTCTTCTATTGGGCCTGGCATTTATGGAGCCTGAGAATAAGCTCCAGGCCTCCTGGTTGAGGCCAGTTGACAATGGCACATAGCTTCTCTGAGTCCATTTGCAGACTCTGATTAGCAATGATGTAGCCAGGGAAAGGCAGTCTGCTACATTCAAATTTACACTTTTCTGACTTGGCATACAAGCAATTTTGTTGAGAAACCTTGCCGGATGTGCTGTAGATGAGACCTAAGATCCGGGAAGAATACCAGGATGTCATCACGACACAGAGATAAAGTAAGCCTATAAAGTTGTCATTAATAAATTCCTGGTGCACTGTCGGAGCATTGCACAAACTGAAGGGCATGATGAGATATCTGAAGGGTCATCTAGTGTGTTAAAGGCTTCCACTTGTCACCTTCATAGATTCGGATCAAATTATAGGCCCGCCGCAAGTTTGGTGAAGATCTTCAGAGTATACTAGTACTTTACCGTGATCTTGTTCAGACCCCTTTAGTTGATGCACCAATGGAAAGAACCATTTTTCTTTCCACAAAGAAAATAATTTGTGAATAAAGCTTTTTTCAAAGTTCTTCTTGACATAAGCCGACACAGCCTCGGTTTGAGCCAAAGACAATGTATATACTCTGCCATAAGAAGAAGTAGTACCTAGCTGGAGCTCAACAGGGCAGTCAAAAGGCGTATATGGAGGTAGTGTCTCGGCTTGCTTCTTGCAGAAGACATCTGTGAAGTCCCTGTAGGCAGCCGGAAAACCAGGAAGAACGGAAGGTTTTGACTTGCAAGATGGGTTCAATGCAGACAAACACAATGCACGATTTAGTTGCCCCAACAAGTAACTTCTTCAAACCTCCAGCTGATTACATGAGTAGGAGTACGTAACCAGAGAACACCACAAAGAGTAGCACATGTACATCTCAGAAGCACATAAAAGGAAAGCTTCTATTGATGCAGGGCCTTGATGTGCAGTGTTAAAAGCTTGGTCCAGTAATGGATATACTCTGCAAGGACCTCACCATTAATGGAGCAGATGGATAGAGGCTTTTTAAGGTGGATCACCAGACAGCAATGCTTGGATACCAGGGCAAAATGAATAAGATGTCCAACAGAGCCCAATTCCTTGAAGGCCAACATCTCCAGATGGGTACCAGAGGATAGAAGCAAGGACACCGGAAAGCACGCGGTGACAGGGTCACATCTTCCACAAATCCTAGACACTGGAGTTTCCCGGCCAAACTGGGCTGTTCTTCAGTAAGTGCTTCTTACCACTGCAGTAAAGGCACAGGCTGAAGTTACATCTCCGCGTGCATTCGTCTTCAGTCAAATGGAGTGTCTCGGCGGCGTCTGCCCTCTTCTTGCTATAAGCTGCTTATGCCGAGTGACTAGGATGTTTAGTTCTGTTTGTTATTGTTACAAGGACTCAGTTAACACTGGATCTCCTCCGCTGACCCATGTTTTAAAGAAATAATAATGGAAGGTGCAATCAAGACTAATGTGTCTTAAATATAGACCGATGGTTCGCTCTTTATCTCATACAAGAGACATGTAGCACGATAATCTGCATCCATGTTATGTGCCTTTCTACTCCTTCCAGAACTTTGGTAAACCAGCCGAACATTCGAGGTTTGCCATCTTATTGTGTACATATATTTTCATCTGTTTGTAGGAAAAGCAACTAAAAAAGGAGGTGTTTAGCACCATGTCTAAAAACATGGTTACATGATGTAATTTGTGCTCATAATCTTAACATTTGTGCAATTATTGTACCATTTTTGTTTCTCTGCTCTTTGGTGCTTAATAAAAAATATTTTGAATATAAATGGAGTGTCTTGCATAGGTTTCTTGAGAGGAGTGTTGAATGGAGGCAGAAGTGGTCTCTGGAGAGCTGGAGCCGAAAAGGGGGGCTCTTTACGGTCATAGTGAGTCACATTGCTGACTGGGTTCAGTCTAGTTCAGCCATTAAGCTGTAAGTATGGCCTATGTATTGTGTTTTGAGTAAATAATGTCCCATTTTTTTCTTTAAATTGTTAGTGTAGGGACTCGCAAGAAATGAGGACCCATGACACAGGTTGCAAACTTGCGTACCATGGCCACTGTATCAACTAATACCTCATATTTGATATTTTTCCAGTATGTCATTTTTATTTGGCCAAAAATACTGGGGAGCGGAGGGTATCTGTATTTTGTGTTGGACACCTAGAAAGTGCTGGGCAGCCCACCCAATCGAATAGTACTGGCGTAACTAATAGGTTCTAAGCCAGAAAGGTGCACCACTTGTATCTGCATTAATGACACCCTTTTGTTTCTCCTTATCTATATGCAATTGTAGTACCAGCAACCACCCCCCTCATGCATGGAGGGTATGTGAACTGTTGTCTTATTGGTATTTTTGCATTTGTACAATCTCCCCATGTATTATACTGTGGCTTTTCTGCATGTTGGTGTGAATAGGTATTAAGTTAATGTGCAGTTTTTTATCATCTAATTGTTCCCCTAGTGGCGGGGTGTGTGAGCTACTGCTCAGCAATTACCTGCACCTGTTTATCTTTCCCAAGTAGCATAGGGGCCAGTGTTGCCTCCTACTGGGTTCAGTCTAGTTCAGCCATTGAGCTGTAAGTATAGCCTAGGTAGTGTTATATTTATTACAGGTAGTGTAGCCTGGTAATGCCCCAAAAGACCAATTGTTTTAAAGGTGCTTTGACTCAGTCATTTAGACACCACTCTGACAAAAGTGCTGAGATCTTTACACTTCATAATTTTTCCTGTTTCAAGCACATCAACTTCAAGAACTGACTGTTCACTTGACAGGTGCCATTGTCACTCGAAAATGTAATTCACCTTACAAGTCAGCGGTTTTAAAGAGGTTGTCCATCATTTAAAAAAAAAAAGCTATGTCTGCTGGTCGGTAAGGGTTAAAAATACCCTACTTATGCTCCCGAACGATGACATTACAGTCAACAGTCATGAGACACTGCAACCAATCAATTGACTTACCAGTCTCATCCTGTAAAAGCGGCATATGACTACTGAAGATAAGTGTTTGGTTGCATGTCAAGTGACCACATAGTTACATAGTTTGCGAGGCCGAAAAAAGACAGACATCCATGCAGTTCAGTCTATTGTGCTCAAGTGTTGATCCAGAAGAAGGAAAAAAAAAAACACAAGGTAGGAAAAAAATTCCTTCCCGACTTAAATCTGGTAATCCCAATAAATCCGACCCTTCTCCAGAATCCTAGTCACTATAGCTTGTTATATTATTACACACTAGAAATGCATCCAGACCCTTTTAGAACTCCGTTAGTGAATTTACAATTATAAGTTCCTCTGGCAGAGAGTTCCATAATCTCACTGCTCTTACAGTAAAGAATCCCTTTCTATGTTTATGTAGAAACTTTCTTTCCTCTTGGCATAGAGGATGCCCCTTTGTTCTGGATACAGTCCTGGGTATAAATAGATCTTGGCAGAGATCTCTATATTGACCTTCAATATATTTAAACATATTTATTAAGTCCCCCTGAAGTCTAAAATAACCCTAACCATGCTAATCTTTCTGGGTAATGTAGTCCACACAGTCCTTTTATTATTTTTGTTACCCGCCTTTGAACCTGTTCAATCTCTTTCATGTGAGCTGGTGCCCAGAACTGTACACAATATTCCATGTGTGGTCTAACCAGTGCCTTGTATAATGGGTGAATAATGTTCTTATCATGTGCATCCATGCCCCTTTTAATACACCCCATAATCCTGTTTGCCCTGGCAGCTGCTGCCAGACACTGGCTGCTACAATTACGTTTACTGTCCACCAGGATTCCCAAGTCCTTCTTCATGTCACTTTTTCCCCAGCGTTTTTCCATTTAACAACTAATCATAGAATGGATTTTTCCTTCCCATGTGTATAACCTTGCATTTATCTGTGTTAAACCTCATCTTCCACTTCTCCCCCCAGGCCTCCAACTTATCCAGATCTCTTCGTAATAAAACATTATCCTCTATTGTATTGATTACTTTACGGAGCTTAGTATCATCTGCAAATATTGACAATTCTACTGTGTAATCCATTTGTAAGGTCATTAATGAATATATTAAAGAGAATAGTGCCCAATACTGACCCCTGGGGTACCCCACTAGTAACAAGGTC
Source organism: Phyllomedusa bahiana (assembly GCA_025379985.1). Taxonomy (NCBI): domain Eukaryota; kingdom Metazoa; phylum Chordata; class Amphibia; order Anura; family Hylidae; genus Phyllomedusa; species Phyllomedusa bahiana. Next base: position 30,311 of record JAODAL010021151.1, on the reverse strand, counting down.
CCAGTCATGAGTATGTAACATTAATCACCACCCGTTGTTTTCTATCACTGAGCCACTTACTTACCCACTTGCACACATTTTCTTCCAGTCCAAGCTTTCTCATTTTACTTACCAACCTTTTATGTTGCACAGAATTAGATATACAACATTCAACACCTCACCCAGATCCAGGCTAGAACTAACCTCTTCATAAAAGCTGATGAAATTAGTTTGACATGACCAATCCTTCATAAAGCCACTCTAGATCGGAGTTATACATTTATTTTCAGTGAGATACTCCAGTATAGCATCTATAAGAAAGCTTTCAAACATTTTACATACAGCAAAGGTTAAACTTACTGACCTATAGTTTCCGGGATCACTTTTTGACCCCTTTTTGAAGTTTGGAACCACATTTGCTATGCGCCACTCCTTTGGGACATACCCGTTATTGTACAGTCCATAAACATTAAGAATAAGGGCCTTTTTATCACATTACTTAACTCCCTTAGGACAATGGGGTGTATACCATCAGGACATGGTGAATTGTCTATTTTAATCTTCTTAAGGTGGATGTGCACTTCTTCCTAGGTTAGACACAAAACATTTAAGGTGGAGTTTATCTCAACCCTCTGCATATGAACAGGAATGTAAATATGGTGGAGAAAAATTGTTTAATAGGTTTGCTTTCTCCTCAACATCCTCCACAATAACTTCCTCACTACTTTTCAAAGGGCCAACATTTTCACTTTTAATCTTTTTGCTATTTATATAGTTAAAAATATTTGGGGGTTAGTTTTACACTCTTTGGCAATCAGCCTGTCTGCAGCTTTGCTGTCTTTATCATTATTTTACATATTTTATTTTTTTCCTTATAGCGTTTTAGTGCCTCTTCACTGCCCTCCTGTTTTAGTAGCTGGAACACTTTCTTTTTGTTATTTATTGCCTCTTTTTTTTAAATCAACAAATAAACTTTATTTAGAGAAATTGTCAGGTATATATGCACATAAAGAAAAAAGAACATAGTGCAGATCATACATCCGCATGTAAATATACATAACCAAAATGGCAAATATACATACTGTGACAATGACATTAGTCAATCATGTGTACATTTGTCAAAAATGCAATGAGTTGTAAATCAAAGTAATACAAAACCCTTATCACAATACAGGAGGATATAAACAATACAAACCCTTCAACATGCAGGAGCTAACCGTCAGCCATCAACTAAGAAAATCAGGAGATATTGAGTAACATCATTATTGGTGTGTCTATGTGATAACCCACAATAGAGAAATATATATGAGTAAACATTCAACCATTAAATTGGCTCTGCGCGTATAGAGTCATATGTTGGGAGACCACAACTTGCATGAGGGACCACTGAGAATTCCTCACAGGATCTGTTGAGCGTTACTAAAATTACTAAACCACTAAACTGTGCTAAGGGCTGGGAGGGCCTTCGTATGACTTGTCTGTCAGGGGACCCATGTCAGTCTCCCATCTTTCCCGAAGAACAGCCAGGCCTCCCTCCCTGATCCTAGGTGCAAGGAGAGCATAGAAACAGGATACTACATGTCTGGAGGGCGGGGAGAGAAGCATGCGCGAGAGTGGGACCGATTAAAGGTCATAGTGGACTGACCAAACTGGAAAGAGATGGCATGCTTAATCCTCAGGTAGGGGAAGATTTGCGAAGGCGGTAAATTAAATTCCTCCTGCAACTCTGGGTATGGTTTGATACCCGAGGTGGAGCAGATTTGGGATAAGTGCCAGATACCCTTAGTGTTCCATCCCAGCTCGTGGGACATACTAAACAGGCCCGGTAAGGCCCTGTTATACCAAAGTGGGGAGTATTGATCGAAACCCTCTGCGTAGTATATCTCGCGCACCTTTTTCCAAACAAGAAGCGCCTGTCGTAGAAGTGGATGATCCACCAGGTTGCCCCCGGAGCAAGCCATACCGCAAAATCATAGGTGAAAAGGATGGAGGTATTTACGGTTAAAAGGGGAAATGACTAGTGTTTGGACCCGCAGCTCCTCCTCAGAGCCCCATTTGGCAAGATGAGACATCTGATCAGCTAAATAATAAGCTTGAATATCCGGAAAAGCGGCTCCCCCTCCTCGTCCCATGGGGCTGTTAAATGTCTGGCTGCTACACGGTGTCGCCGTCCCTGCCACACAAAGGAAAGTAATGTGCCTCTGATCCTATCCAACAATCGGGTAGGTAAGTACACCGGGGCCTGTTGAAGAGTATACAAAAATTTTGGCAGGAGAACCATTTTTACCAGACTAATTCGGGCCGAAGTGGACAACCTAAGTTTGACCCAGCTATTTACCCTGGCTTGCAGATATGTAATAAGGGGGATAAGGTTCAAGGTTTCAAACTCTTGAGCGGATCTGGATACTCTCAACCCTAGATAAGTTATACTGGATGTCTAAGCCAGCGGGGAAGCGACTGTGCTCTCTGCGGGAACAGAGATGTCTATTGGGAGAATATTAGATTTGGACCAGTTTATCGTTAGCCCACAAAAGAGCCCCGAATTCCGTAATGACCAATAGGGTAGTATGTAGTGACTCCCGCAGGTCCGACAAATATAGTAGAGTGTCGTCCGCATATAAACTGATTTTTTTGCATATAGGGGGACGCGCTAGGCCTATAATCTCAGCGTGGGCCCTAATTCTAATTGCCAGAGGTTCCACCGCCAAAGCAAAAAGCAGGGAGGACAGGGGGCAACCCTGCCTAGTCCCCCTACATAGGGGAAAGGGGTCAGAAACCCACCCGTTAACAGTGACCCTGGAAGTAGGATCTGAGTACAAGAGCTGCACCCAAATTATAAAGGCTGGACCGAAGCCAAATCCCTCCAATGTGAGAAGTAAATAAGACCATTCAACAGAATCGAAGGCCTTGGCCGCATCCAGAGAGACCACAATCCTGGAACCCACCTCATCATGAACCGCCTGTAAGTTAGTGTACAGGCGCCTCAAGTTTAGGACTGTTGACTTCCCGGGCATAAAGCCCGTTTGGTCAGGGTGTATTATTGACAGGATAACATTGTTTAGTCGTCTGGCAAGTAATTTAGCTAATATCTTGATGTCTGTTTGAAGAAGCAAAATTGGGTGGTAGGAGTCGCAGTGCAGGGGGTCCTTACCGGGTTTAGGAAGAACAACAACTATTGCCTCTCGCATAGATACAGGCAAAAACCAATCCTGAACGGCAGTTTGATAGACCTCCAGCAACTGTGGAGCAAGGATGGCAGCGTATTCCCTGTAAAATTCAATGGGGAGACCATCACTCCCTGGGGACTTGGAGGGTTGAATTGACTGGATAGAGTCTATTATTTCCTGTTCTGAAAGGGCGCTGTCCAGAAGGGCTCTGTCCTCCGGAGAAAGGTACGGAAGGTCAAGGGCAGACAAATATGATTTAATCTCTGAGGATGTGGCCGTTATGTGAGAAGAGTATAGATTCAGATAATAAGTGCGGAAGGCGTTGAGGATAGCCAGGAGGTCCCGAGTCCGTGTCCCATCTGAGAGAGCCAGTTCGGGAATTACAGGGTGTACATTGGTGCCTCGGGCCATACAGGCCAAAAGCCTCCCACATTTTTCCCCATGCTCAAAATAAGATTGCTTGCTAAAGAAGGCCTTTTTCTGGGCCTTAGAGTATAAACATGTTTGATAAAGTCTGATTTTACAGAACCACTCATCCCTGTGGGCATTAGAGGGGTCTCTTGTGTAGTGCAATTCTGCCTCCGAGACATCCCTGGCCAACCGCAACTCCCGGTGCACAAGCCCCTTTTTGAGGTAGTTAATTGCTGTAGTCATAACTCCCCTAGCAACTGCCTTGAACGCATCCCAGACTATCCCAACTGACGCTGATCCCATGTTTTCACTAAAATATGCCTGCCATTTGTCAGGGAAATAAGGCGCTGGCAGGAGGATTGTCAGCCAGAATGGATTTAGGCGCCATTTGCATCTAGGGGGTATGTTGTCCAGCTCAAGAGTTAACAAGCCAGGCGCATGGTCTGAAATAGATCTGGCCAGATATCTCACTGAGGCGACCGCCGGGATCAAAGACGCTTGAATCAGCATGAGGTCTATACGGGATAACGCATTAAACTGAAACAGGAGTATGTACGAGTTGATGGATAATAGGTGCGCCATGCATCCCAGATGTCAAAGTCAGCCAGAAGTGACTGAAGAGGCGAAGGGCCAGGGTTCACCGCATAGGAGTCATTCCGCACCATTCTATCAAGGGGCCCTACCCCAAGTCAGTTAAAGTCACCCAGCCAAATACTAGGCATAGATGGATATTTGAAATTTAATCCCTAAAAGTTCCCTGATTATCACAGAGGAGTATGGGGGCGGAATATAAACACCTATGATAATGAAAGGGGCATGAAATAAATGGCATAGCAGAACTATATATCTGCCGTCCGTGTCTATTATAGCTCTAGTGATCTTAAAGTGTTCTGTCCGGCCAATAAAAATATTAACCCCCCTGGCAATATTTGTAAAAGTTGAATGATATGCCCACCCAAACCATGGACGGCCCAGCAGCGGCAGCTTGTCAAGGATATTGGGTCTCTTGGAGACATACTTATCCACTTCTGTGATTTCAAATATTTAAAAACTAACGCTCTCTTAATGCGGTCATTCAGTCCCCGAACATTCCATGTTAATAATGAGATCCTGTTATTCGCCATTGTGTAGCAGTAAAAAAGGAGGGCCAAAGGAGAACAGCGTTCCCCTTGGGGCGTGGTACCTTCTTCATGACAACACCCAAGTATAAAAAGAGCGAGCCTCCTACAGGGGGGTACATTAGATCATACCTCCCAACTGTCCTGATTTGGGCTGGACATTCCCGCTTTGGGACCCTTCTCCCGCAGTCACGAGACAGCTGGGAGGTATCCTGATTTTTCGGGTGTGTCCCGGGGATCCAGGGCCTGTGCCCTGAATCCCCGGGACTTCGTTATGCAGTTCACTGTTTGTGCGTCCGTGGGACGCGTAAACAGTGTCCCGCCTCTCTCCCTCACATGCGGCCGGTGCAGAGAGCAAGGACGCAGGGGAAGCGTCATAGAGACGCTCTCCCGTGACGTCACTGCCTGCAGGGGGCTGGCCACGTCCCCTAAGCTACACTGATCAGTGTGACTGCGGGGCCGGAGGCAGCAGCAGCAGGGAGGAGAAAGAGGACACAGTACGTGTAAGGTAAGTGTCTCTCCTTCCGACCTGCCCCCCCACCCAGCACCCCCAAACGGCCACCCTCCCCTCTGCTCATCCCACTCAGCCCCCCAAAAAATGGCCCCCCTGCTCACCACACCCCCCAAAACGTTCCCCCTCCCCCCTGCTCACCCCACTCAGCCCCCCAAAACGGCCCTCCTGATCACCCCATCCCCCAAAATGTTCCCCCATCAGCCCCACCCCTCCAGCCCCCCAATCACCCAATGCCCCTCCTGCTCACCCCACTCAGCCCCCCAAAAGGCCCCCTCCCCCCCCCTCCCCCAATTCACCCCACTCAGCCCCCCCCCCTCCTTGCACCCCAAAAACGTTCCCCTCCCCTGCTCACCCCCCATTCCCAGCCCCCCCAAAATGGCCCCCCTGTTTCAGCCCCCCCCAAACGGCCCCCCCCTAACCCCCAAATGCCCCTACCCTCTCACCCCACTCAGCCCCCACAACGGCCCTCCTGCTCACCCCACCCCCCAAAACGTTCCCCCTCCTCCCTGCTCACCCCACTCAGCCCCCAAAAAAGGCACCCCTCCCTCCTGCTCACCCCACTCAGCCCCCCCAAAAACGGCCCCCTCCCCCCTGCTCACCCCACTCAGCCCCCCCTCTCTGACACTCCAAAACGACCCCCCTCTCTGACACCCCAAAACGGCTCCCCTCCCCCCTGCTCAACCTAGTCGCCCCCCCTGACACCCCAAACGGCCCCCCTCCCTCCTGCAACCCCACTCAGCCCCCCCTCTGTGACACCCCAAACGGCCCTCCTCCCCCCTGCTCACCCCCCTCGCCCCCCCCCTCCCTGACACCCAAAACGGCTCCCTCTCCCCTGCTCACCCCAAACGGCCCCCCTGCTCACCCCACTCAGCCCCCCCTCCCCTGACACGCCACTCGGCCCCCCTGCCCACCTCTGACACCCCATTCACCCGCCTGTCCCTCAACTCGCCCCCGCCTCCCTGACATCCCACTCAGCCCTCCCTCTCTCCCTGTCCCCCAAATTGCCCCCCCATCTCCCTGACACCCCACTCAACCCTCCCTGACACCCTCACACAACCCCTTCCTCCCTCAACCAACCTGACCCTCCACTTGATCCCCTCTCTCCCTGTGCCCTTCCCCCACACACCCCTCCTTTCCTCCCAGAGCCCCCCCCCCACACTGTTTCCTCCCTTCCCCAAGGCCTACCCAGCTTTCCCACATGTTAAATGCATTTGTTAGCACCCGGGTAAGCCGAGTGGCACCCATCCCCCACAGCAGGACGCCTGCTGTGAACCATGTCACCCAGCTTTCCCAGATGCTGAATAACCTATCCAGCATTTGGAAAAGCTGGGTTAAAACCCCCCACACCAAGCAACCAGGACACTGGACACCTGCTGTGGGGGATGGGTGCCATTCAGCTTTCCCGGGTGCTGGATAGCTCATTCAGCATGCGGGAAAGCTGGGTTAAAACTCTCCACAGCAGGTGTCCAGGAAAGCTAGGTGCTTGCTGTTGCAGATGGGAACCACTCAGCTTTCCTGGACAACTGCTGTGGGGATGTCACCCAACTTTCCAAGGCACTGTGTAGGCTATTCAGCACCCTGGAAAGCTGGGTGACACATCCCCCACAGCAAGCACCCAAATTTCCTGGACGCCTGCTATGGGGGATGTCATCCAGTTTTCCTGGGCACTGAATAGGCTATTCAGCATCCCAGAAAGCTGGATGATGCCCCATTTGTAGGGTTATTGATGTTTCTTTTTACAGGGTTACCCTTTGGACTATGACGGATTCGGTGGACTACGTCGGACAGCGTTACGTCTATTCCTTTAATAAAATGGATAACGAGGGCTGGTGTCGGGGAGTGTTTATTTAAATAAAGTGTTTTTTTTCTGTTTCTTTGTGTTTTTTTTCCATTTGATTCCAGTGATAGTAGTGGCGGTATCTGGGTGACGCCTCTCCATTACTATCGCTCGGGCTTGGTGTCAGTCAGCGTTGTTTCTTGTTGCCCGAGGCTCACACTAACCACGTGTCACTATTAACCCAGTACCCAACGCACCAAGGGTACTGGGAAGAGCTGAGTAACCAACAGAAGCGGACCTGCTAATGTGATGGTCTTCTTCTGGAGCAGCTACAGGCTGATATTTTTAGAATGGGAAGTTACCAGTATCGATGGTTCTTCCCATTCTGATAGTATCAGGCTGCCGCTGTCGGTTTTACCTTGGCTGGTTATGGAAATTGGGGGGGACCCCACGTCGTTTTTTTTTCTGAAAATTTGTTTATTTACTGAGAATCTGCACACGGGCATCCACTGTAATCATTACAGTAGGTGCCCACTGTAGGATTCTCAATAAATGAATGATTTCAAAAAAAATAAATAAACAACTTGGAGTCCCCCCCATTTTACATTATCAGCCAAGGTAAAACCAACAGCTGCAGCCTGATACTATCAGAATGAGAAGGTCCATGGGTACTGGTCCCTTCCTAGTCTAAGAGTACCAGCACGCAGCCGCCACAATAGCGGACCCTCATATTAGAGGGTCCACTTCTGATGGCTACCCAGCTCTTCCCGGTACCCCTGGTGCGTTGGGTATTGAGTTAACAGTGACAAGGGGTTAGTGTCAGCCTTGGGGTGATAGTAATGAAGAGGCATCCATGAGACACCTCCACTACTATCACTGGAAAAAATGGGGAAAAAAAATAACAGAAACAAAATAAAAAAGCAGTTTATTTAAATAAACTCTCACTGACACCGGCCCTCGCTGACCATGTTAGTTTAGAAATAGATACTACGCTGGTCCAACGTAGTCTAACAAATACAATAGTATTATACTCCATTCCCTGCATCCTTGAAGGTCACGGCTGTGGCTGATCATCTCGGGGTGCAGGGAATGGACCACAATCTCTGGGGGGTTGGTCTTCTGTCTCCCCCAGGAGATTGTGTTGTAAGCTGTGGCCTTTACCTCCTCTTTCACCCCTGCGGCCTAGTGTCAAGACAAAATACAACCCTCACCTGACACCCTATAACCCCCTGACCACTGTGTATTGCCCCATATCCCCCTACTCCATCTATCACCATATGAGGAGTTTGTACAGAGGTGGGAATTGGTAAGGAGGTGCTGGAAAAGTGCAGAGTCTAATATGTTTGTGTGGTTAATTCTGCAGGGACGAGGGCGGGAGAAGTGGTCATGGCGATATGGAAGGAATGGAGAAAGGGAACGACTCCCAACAGAGAAGACGTCACCTGTGAGTCACTAAATTGTATTGTACTGTCATCACTTATATGTCTGCAGAGCCTGTGTACAACTGCTATCTACCCCCCATATGGTCAATGTATGGCAGGAATGTTGGTAGGAGTGTAATGGTTTATATTTAGGATCAGTATGGCTGTATTATTAAGTTACTATGTGATGGTGATATGTGGTCATGGTGTTGTGGTATTATTCAGTTACTATGTGGTGGCGATATGTGGTCATAGTGTTGTGGTATTATTCAGTTACTATGTGATGATGATATTGTGGTCATGGTGTGGTGGTATTATTCAGTTACTATGTGCTGATGAAGTTGTCATGGTGTGTTTGAATTATTAGATCTCTGTATTGCTGTATCATTTATAATAATAATCATGTTGTGTTCAGTAACAATACAGGATATTTATTCCCTGTACAGCGATATTATGTGGTCACTGAAAGACAATTATACAGCGGTATCAACCACAGAACAATGTCTTTCACTTTTTAGGGATTTTGTTATAAAAATTACTTTATATAAAACTTATTTAAGCTCTATGGCGCCCTGTTTTTGTTGGCGCGGCTTCTGGAGGGGCGGGGCATGTTTTTTGTTTGGGGGGAGTGGTTATAGGCATTCCTGCGTATTTCATTTGGGTGGGGGCAGAGGTGTGGCCTGATGTGAGTCATTTTGTTTGGGCGTGCTAATGGTCCCATTAAAAATCCTAAATGTAGGGAATTATTTTAAAATGGTGAAATAAAACCCCAACAAAACCCAATTTCCCCACCCTATTTTCGTTTTACAGGTAAAAATTTTGGATCCCCTAACAAATCCCCCCCAAAAAAAAACTGTTTAATAAACATTAACCAAAAAAACGGAACGGTATAGGGACCCAAGGGGTCCCTAAGGGAATAGACACTAAATGCATCCTAACATCAATATAGATATTCAACTTATCACACTCCCATGGGTAAATGAATAACCTCAATTGGCAAAGATTGTAAAAAAATGGGAAGGGGAAGAAAAGGAGAGAGAGAGAAAAAAAAAGGGGGGGGGAGGAAATGGGGGGAAAAAAAAGCAATACAGATACAAAAACAGCACATAAATGTTTCATACGAAACCCTGAGAACTCCCTCGCTTGGCAGCACACCCAAACCTCTGCGGGGCTAGGAGGACAGCCTTGGCTGGGCCTTGACTCAACCCAACCCAGGGTCCCTGGAGGTTTTTTGAAAAAAAAAAGTCTTGTTGTCCGGATGATTTTAAGTTTCGTGGGTAGGCATGGCGTTTTTTAGGTTACCTCCGAAGCTTCTCTTCCCGTGAAAAAAAAAAGGCTCTTTTTTTTGATACAATTAGAAATCAGGGCAGACCAAGATTTTGCATTACCAAAAGGGTATGGGGGTTTTTTTCCCCCTTGTAGCCTGAAAACAGCACCCGGGCTCGGACTGGCCCCGGGGATGGGGGAATCCCCGGGGGCCCCCCCGAGGCTGGGGGGCCCTGGAGGAGTGCCCCCCCGGGGCCCCCGGCCGCGATCCTGTCACTGACACCGGGCCCTGCGTCACGGGGGCCGTGCCGGGGACTAATGTCCCCGACTCCCGGGCTGGCATGTAGCGGACCGAGCGCCGCCCCCGCTCGGCTCCGCTGATTGCCCGGGGTTTAAGGTTGGCCTTTTCGGGCGCCGGCCCCTACTGCTGATTTGGGGCAGGGACTCCCCCCACGGCCCCAAGAGGGCCCCGGGGCCGGCGGCGCTGGAGGGGGGGGGTTTTGGTGTTTTTTTTTTTTTTGGTTTGTTTTTTAAAACCCAAGGGGGGGGGAAAGGGGCCCCCTTAATAAAAGGGGCCCCCGACTACAAAGGGGGCCCCCGGCACAAAAAGGGGGGCCCCGGCTAAAATAAAGGGGGGCCCCGACCAAAAGGGGGCCCTGGCTACAAAGGGGGGGCCCCGACTACAAAGGGGGGGCCCTGGCTAATATAAAGGGGGGCCCCACACAAAGGGGCCCTGGGTTAAAAAAGGGGAAAACCGGCCCCGGTACAAAACCGTTTAAAAGGGGGCCCCCAAATAAATGGGCCCATCAAACTTTTCCCAATAAAAAGGGGGGCCCCTCAATGGGGGGCCCTCTAAAAAAGGGGTAAATAAACCCCCGGGATAAAGGGGGCCCCGATATAAAGTAGAAATAGGGGGGGGGACCCTCCCTTTGTAAAAAATAACCCAAAAACTAAAAACCCCCTTAATATTTAAAACCAAAAACCTTTATATATTTAAAAAACCCCAAACCTTATAGGACCTAAAAAAAAACCCCCAAAAAAACAAAAAAAAAAAAAAAAAAATAAAAAATAAAAAAAAAAAAAAAAAATAAAAAAAAAAAATTGAAAAAAAAAATTTAATTTAAAAAAAAAAAAAAAAAAAAAAAAAAAAAAAAAAAAAAAAAAAAAAAAAAAAAATAAAAAAAAAAAAAAAAAAAAAAAAAAAAAAAAAAAAAAAAAAAATAAAAAAAAAAAAAAAAAAAAAAAAAAAAAAAAAAAAAAACCAAAGAAGAAAAAAAAAAAAAAAAAAAAAAACCTTTTCCTAATCCGCAACACCGGGGTTATTTCCCCATGTGGCAGGTAAACCCCCGGGGGGTAAACTTTTCCACGGGGGAAAAAAGGGCCTATTGTTCCCGGGGGCCTTTCCCCCTTTCCAACCCCCGGGGGCCTATAGGAAATAATTGAGAGGCGACCCTGGTGTTTTTCCATTGCCCCCTACCTTTCCCAATTAATATAGGCCCCCCAAAAAAGGGCTTTAGTTCCCACCCGGGATTTTTTTTAGGTGGAAATAAAGAAAACTGAAAATTGAGGATTCTAAGATATTTTGTGTGTAATTTCTGCAGAGATGAGTGGTGGCCGGGACAAGTCATCATGGCGGTGTGGAACGGATGCAGAAGAAAAGGAATTAGGAACAACTCATGAGAGAAGAGAACGACTCATCAGATAAGACGTCTCCTGTGAGTCCCTGATTTCAGGGGTTATTTTTTTATATTGTAATGTGATGGTGACCTGAGCTGGTGTCGGACCACTATGTGGTCTCCATATAGCAGTGTTGTAGGTTATATCGGCGCGGGTATAGTGGCAGCGTACACTTGTAGCTGATTATAAGAGTGAGGGAAAACCTGACCCTTTGATAGGAGTTACACTTCTACTTTCTTGCTGGTGTTTATTTTAGAAGGTGGTGAGGTGCGTGATCAAGGGAAGTTCAGACTGTTGTTAATGTAGTATAAAAGTAAGAGCAACGATTATGTTATGGAGCAGGCTGATATCTGTACAGGTGAGTAGAAACTAATTAATTAACCCCTTCACGGCCTCAGACTGTGGCTGGGGTGTGAGAGCAGACACTGCCCTGGGTGTTCAGTAGCACAGTGACTGGGGTCCAGATATAAGCAGGGAGATCCACAGGAAGGCCTTCGGCCAGGAGAGGTACCAAGGGTGTAGATGGGGAGCTAAAATGGCATCCCTGCACGTGGGGCTAAAACCAGCACAGTACACACGGTCCCGGTACAGGCAGGGTCCGGGCTGCCACCGCTCCGTACTCCCAGCGTTACCAGCCGCACGCCCCCGCCTCCACACGCCCCCACCGTGCAGGAGCAGCTGGCTGGGAGATACCTGGCCCCCGAGGTGAATCAGCTACGCTTCAATGCTCCACACAAGCGCCGCCCGCGCCTCCAATCCCGGCAGGATAGTCTGGCTCCACTCCGGCACAGGGCGCTCAGGAAGAAGCCGCGGCAGGATCGCCACGTGGGCCGCAAGATGGCGGATCCGCGCCCCACATGCAGGCCTGGATGCCCTCACTGCTCCTCTCCTCTCCACGGCAGGCGTCCGGTCCAAGCCCCAATCGCACCCCGTCGGCGACTACTCCTCTCCTGGGCAGGTGGGCACCCTTTTTTTTTGCAGGATATAGCAGGATGTCTGCAGGTTTGAAGAAGTAGGTGCAGGAGCTCTGGTGCCGTGCGTCCTCTCTCCACCACCGCTAGCGAGACAAGCATTTATTGCCTCTTTTACATCTCTGTTGATCCATATTGTTTTTTTCCTGTTTCAAATAATTTTATTTCCATAAGGTATGTACCTCTCACATGTGGCGCATAAGATGTTTTTAAAGATCTCCCATTTATCTGTTCTTTTATCTTTAAAACACCTTGTCCCAGTCAATGTGGTTTAGGGCCTTTCTAGGGAGCTTAAAATTAGCCTTCCTGAAATTCAGTATTTTTGTGGCACCTTTACAAAATACTCTATTGAAGGATAAATAGAAATTTATTATATTGTGGTCACTTTTTCCTAGGTGCCCTCCAACCTGAACCTTTGTTACTCTGTGATGTCTATTAGTCAATATTAAGTCTAGAAGGGCCTTTCCTCTAGTCAGCTCCTGTACCAGTTGGGAAAGGTATTTATCGTTCGTTATTGATAAAAATCTGTTTCTTTTATGAGAGCCACAGGTTTCAGTTTCCCAGTTTATATCTGGGTACCTGAAGTCGCCCATAATAACAACCTCATTATTGTTAGCTGCCTCATCTATTTGTTTGAGGAGTACATTTTCCAGGGTAAAGAAATGGTACAGAGGCGAGTTCATTGTTTTTTTTTAACCTTCGCAACCAGTAGATGCTTTGTAAAATATAATGGATGACGCCTTTGATGTGATCACTGATCAGTGTAAATAATTAATAAGCAGGCAGATCAGACAGTGTGCAATAATTATTTTTTTTTGCATGTGTGTGTAACAGCAGTGGTAGTGGATCCGCTGGACCACCGCAAGCGATGGTGGAAGCCAACACCAGGGAGCGGAATCTAAGTAGGTCCCGGTTTTCATCAGAGCCCGCCGCAAAGCGGGATGGACTTGCTGCGGCGGGAGTCTACCAGGTCCCTTCCACTGGCGGAACTTGCTTACGATGGCAGCCAAGGGTAGGCGTGATACAGATTCGTCAGGCAGGCTTGTAGTCGGGGACAGGCAGGAAGGTCAGGGCAAGCGGCAAAGGCTCATAGTCGGGGAACATAGGCAAGAAGGTACGATACACAGTAACCAGGAATAGACTTCACAGAACGCTTTCTCGATAGGCAATGGCCACTAAAGATCCGGCGAGGTTACGAGGAAGAGGTTGGCTTAAATAGCGGCAGCGACCAGCAATAGCCAATTACCGGTGCGCTGCTCCTTTAAATTTAACAATGCCCTGCGTGCGCGCCCTAGGGAGCGGGACCGCACGTGCCGTGGGACAGAGACAGCAGCAGCAGGAGGGTAAGTGCGCCTCAGGGCTGGCAGGGGAACGAGCGCGCCCTAAAACCCGGTGTGCGGGATGCGGCGCCGCTCAGCAACGGGGCACAGCTACACCTGCGACCCGGGACGAGGGTTGCAGGGGCATCCGTGACAGTACCACCCCCTTTGGCCTCCCCCTCTTTCTGGTCTGAAGGAATCTCTGGATTACGTTACGGTCCAGAATGTTCTCTTCTGGCTCCCAAGACCTTTCCTCAGGCCCGAATCCCTTCCAATCAATGAGAAAATATTGTTTCCATCTAGTCCTCCTCATACCCAAGATCTCCTTGACCAAAAAGACATTAGAGGCATCAGCCACAGATGATGGAGGGACTGTCTTCCAAGAGAAACGATTCAGGACCATGGGTTTTAGAAGTGAGACATGAAAGGAGTTCGGGATGCGCATGGCAGGTGGGAGCCGGAGTTTATAGGCCACCGGGTTAATGCACTTAAAGGGGTTTTGCCACCATGTAATGCTGATGTGGGAACCTCCAAAATGGGTATTTAATCACTTTTCTAAATATATGTGATTAAAAAAAGTGAAAACTCTGAGAGCTACAGCATTTCTCAAACCCTCCTTGGTTAGCACAAGCTTCCCCTAGTCACGACCCAGGAGCTGAAAGGCCGCGCTTGTCGTGAATCACTTCTTATCTGATGATAGGCAGAATGAATGGTCTTTTAAGGCACACGGGTAGCAATATGTTTTTCTTTTGTATACAGAATAACTAGCTGTTGTGTTATTAGATCCCTGCTTTATCTGATGAAGAAGCTTTCAATCTGCTGTTTTAGAATAGGTGTTCTCTTTTGTATACAGAATTCACAAGTTATAGTTTGATTATTTGAGTGAACATGTCACAGGATCCCCTTATGCAGCTCTGTGCTCTGGCTGTGTGTGTCTGTGTGCAGCTCTGTCTCTTGCTGTGTGATATGTTTACATTACATTAGCTTCTTAGCAGATAAGGTTTCTCCTGACAGTGCCGTCTATGAGGCTGTGTCTTGCTGTATTGAATCCACTGTTGTACTGTTTATTAGTTCATTTAAGTTTTGAGACGCTCCCTTTGGATTCCTCACTCCCCCCTCCCCTCTCCCTCTCTCCACTGCAGCTTCATGACTCAGCGTGATTTGTTGACATCTTGCTCTCATACTGAACGGAGGTCAGTACTTGGTCTGGTGGCAAATCCCCTTTAAGGACCTCGAAAGGTCCCAAAAAGCGGGGTCCCAGTTTGTAACTCGGGATCTTGAGGCGGACTTATTTGGCCGACAGCCACATCTTGTCACCCGGGGAGAAGACTGGAGGGGGACGACTTCTTTTATCTGCTTGGGCCTTCGTGCGCTCAGAAGCACGGAGCAGAGATTGGCGGGTCAGGGCCCAGATGGCCTTCATGTCCTGGACCAACGCATCCGCTGCCGGGACCTCAGACAGAGATGCCAATGGGAGAGGCGGGCGGGGATGCAGGCCATACACCATGTAGAAGGAAGAGGCAGCCGCGGACTCAGAATCTAGGGAATTATAAGAAAATTCTGCCCACGGCAGCAAGTTGGACCAGTCTTCTTTTTGAGCTGAGACGAAGTGGCGCAGATAACTCCCTAGAACCTGATTGACTCTCTCCACCTGGCCATTCGTCTGGGGGTGGTAAGCCAAGGAGAAATCAAGCTTCACCTGGAGTTGAGAACAAAGGGCCTGACAGAATTTAGAAACGAACTGGACACCTCGATCAAAGACTATCTGCAGAGGAAGCCCGTGCAAACGAAAAATGTGGTGAAAAAACAGCTCGGCCAGACGCGGGGCAGACGGCAGGCCCGGCCATGGGACAAATTGCGCCATTTTAGAAAACCGATCAGTGATCACCCAGACAATGGTGTTATTGGACGAAGGGGGAAGATCGGTTATAAAGTCCATCGCCACGTGAGACCATGGTTGGGTAGGGATGGGTAGTGGGTGCAAGAGCCCCGCCGGTTTGTAACGAGGTGTCTTGTGGGCACATGAGGTACACGACTCAACTAATTCCTTGAAATCTTTAGTGAGGTCCTGCCACTAATAG
Source organism: Phyllomedusa bahiana (assembly GCA_025379985.1). NCBI lineage: Eukaryota > Metazoa > Chordata > Amphibia > Anura > Hylidae > Phyllomedusa > Phyllomedusa bahiana. The sequence continues at coordinate 14,610 of JAODAL010021151.1, read as the reverse complement.
AACCATGAGATCAGGAGAAACGTCTTGCAAGAACCAGGATGACTGGCCACCAATGAGCAGTGTCCCCACTTCAGGAGACGCCTACGGAGCACAGGGCTTATGTATGTCTTCCCCGGCGGGACGTTCCGGAGGTCGACAGGAGCTACGGAGACAAGAGGCTCTGGGGGAAATATGTGCTCTGGGATCACTTCTTCACCAACTACGTCGGAGGCACGGGAGAGGGCGTCAGCCTTCACATTCTTTTCTGCAGGACGGAAGTGGATCTGGAAATTAAACCGGGAGAAGAAGAGCGACCACCTGGCTTGCCACGGATTGAGTCGCTGGGCCGTCTGGAGGTACTGGAGGTTCTTGTGATCAGAATGGATACAAATAGGATGCCGAGCACCTTCCAGCAGATAGCGCCATTCCTCTAATGCCAGTTTGATGGCTAATAACTCCCAGTCTCCGATAGTGTAATTCTTTTCCGCCGGCGAGAATGTCTTGGAAAAGAAGCCACAAGTGACCGTTTTGCCCGTGGGCCCCTTTTGCGTGAGGACTGCTCCAACTCCCACCGACGAGGCGTCTACTTCAAGCGAGAAGGGTTTCGCGGGGTCCGGCCGCGACAGGATAGATGCAGCGGCAAAGGCAGTTTTCAGTTTAGTGAACGCTTCCTCGGCCTCGGAGGGCCAACTACGTGGATTTGCGTTTTTCTTCGTAAGAGCCACAATGGGACCCACCAGCGTGGAAAAATGCAGGATGAAGTGCCGGTAATAAATGCAGAAACCCAGGAACCGAAGGCCAACTGGGCGTGGCCACTGCAATACGGCCGATAACTTGGCTGGGTCCATCCGTAGGCCCTGGTCCGAGATGATGTAGCCCAGAAATGGAAGGCTAGCTTGACGGAAGAGGCACTTCCCTAGTTTGGCATACAGACAGTTAGCTCGTAGGCACCTCAGTACCTGGCGATCGTGGATGCGTTGAGTCTCTAGCTCAGGTGAGTACACCAAGATGTCGTCCAGGTAGACCACGACACAGGTATACAGGAGATCCCTGAAGACGTCATTCACGAACTCCTGGAAAACAGTCAGCGCATTACACAGTCCGAATGGCATGACCAGGTACTCAAAGTGCCCATCCCTGGTGTTAAAGGCCGTCTTCCATTTATCACCCTTACGGATACGGACCAAATTATAGGCCCGCCCTAGGGAGCGGGACCGTGCGCGCCGTGGGACAGAGACAGCAGGAGCGTGGCTGGGTAATTGCACCTCAGGGGTGGCAGGGGAACAAGCGCGTCAGCGACCCGATGTGCGAGACGCGGCGCCGCTCAGCAACGCGGCATGGATGCGCCTGCGACCCGGGACGAAGGTAGCAGGGGCATGCGTGACAGTGTGCTTAATGTACAATTATAATATATCCAAGTCTAGGTGAAGAATGCTCATTACAGAAAATATGTTGCTGTTAACTGAGAAGAGAAGCTGGTAATGGTGTTGTGGTAGATGAAGCGATACTTTTGTAGGTTCAGTTACTTTCATTATACCGTATTTGCTTGCATGGAGCCAACCAGGCAAAAGGCTAAAATCTATATGTAAAGTGGGGAAAATAAGTATTTGATACACTGGCAAGTTTGCAAGTTTTCCCACCTACAATGAATGGAGAGGTTTACAATTTTGATTGTAGGTACACTTCAATTGAGAGAGACAGCATCTAAAAATTGTACTGTTTTCTAATAACTAATTTACATTTTATTGCATGAAATAAGTATTTGATCACCTACCAACCAGCAAGAATTCTGGCTCACACAGGCCTGTTACTTTTTCTTCAAAAAGCCCTCCTTCACTCATTATCTGGATAAACTGCACCTGTTTGAACTCGTTACCTGTATAAAAGACACCTGTCCACACAATCATAGTTGAACATCTCCACCATGGCCAAGACCAAAAAACTGTCTATGGACACCAGAGACAAAATTGCAGACCTGCACAAGGGTGGGAAGGGTTACAGGACAATAGGGCTTGGTGAGAAGGCAACAACTGTTGGCGCAATTAATAGAAAATGGAAGAAACACAAAATGACTGCCAATCTTCCTTGGTCTGGGGCTCCATGCAAAATCTCGCCTCGTGGCGTAACGATGATTCTGAGAAAGGTCAGGAATATTCCCAGAACTACATGGGAGGACCTGGTCAATGACCTGAATAGAGCTGGAACCACAGTCTTGAAGATTACAGTTAGTAACAATATGCCACTCAAGATCCCCCTGCTCATGACAGCATGTCCAGGCCCATTTGCAGTTTACCAATGACCATCTGGATGATAGAAAGGAGGCATAGGAGAAGGTCATGTGGTCAGATGAGACCAAAATAGAACTTTTTGGTATCAACTCCACTCGCTGTGTATGAAGGAGGATGAGTACAACCCCAAGAACACCGTCTGAACCGTGAAGCATTGGGGTGGAAACATATTTTGGGAGTGCTTTTCTGAAAAGGGGACAGGATGACTGCACCGTATTTAAGGGAGGATGGGCGGAGCCATGGATTGCAAGATTTTGGCCAACAAGCTCCTTCCCTCAGTATGAACATTGAAGATGGGTCGTGGTTGGGTCTTCCAGCAGGACAAGGACCCGAAACAAACAGCCAGGGCAACTAAGGAGTGGCTCCATAAGAAGTTTTTCAGGGCTCTGGAGTGGTCGAGCCAGTTTCCAAACCTTTTGAGCTGCAACTCAATATAGACCAGCGACAGCCCTGAAACCTGAAAGATCTTTAGAAGATCTAACTGGATGAGTAGGCTAATATCCCTGTTGCAGTGTGAGCAAACTTGGTCAAGAACTATAGGAAATGTCTGACCGCTGTAATTGCAAACAAAGTTTTTCAGTTGTATCAAATACTTATTTCATGCAATAAAATGCTAATTATTTAAATATCTTACAATGTGATTTTTGGGAGGGGTGGGTTTAGATTTAAGTGTACCTAGGAAAAAAATTACAGACATCGCCATTCGTTGTAGGTGGGTAAAATTGCACTTCCAGTGTTTCCATGTTTCCTGGAACAGAAGATTATAGCTGGTCACATGATCGCTTCTTCAGCCAACAGGAATTTAGCTGGCTGCAGGCGTACAGGTGGATAAACTATTTGTGTATAACTTAAAATGCCCAACATTTATTTCATTATACATTTTTGCATTTAAAATATTATAAAGGTTGTTAGATGCCAATACATTTTCTTTATGATCCACCAATCAGCACAGTTATAAAATTAGGCTGGATCTGACATGTGACCACCTTCCTGGTACAAACTAGTAGTTACAAATCCCTATCTCTAGGTGGAAAGCAAGATGAACATACCCTGTCTCTTTCCATAAAGATAAATGTCAGCTGTTAAAACTAGCCGGATGAGTGCATTCGGCTATTTCCTTTTTTTTTTTTTATAAACTTTTTATTCGTCAGATATAAGGTAATACAAACAGAATACAGTATATGTCATTGTAAGACCAAATTTCAACTTTTATCCCCAAAACACAACCCAGCCCACCTCCCAAATCCATCTCCAGATTCAGAACAATAACTATCCATTACAATCAAATAGCAATGCAATATTAATAAGTCAGTTCCTATCACAATAAAAATTGTACCTGGCTGTCGGACGGCCTCCATCCACACAACTGCCATAGACAGTCTCTACATGGAGATCCCCAACACCCTATGTCTAACTAAATTCGAAGCGGCAAGACCAGAAGTATCCAGCCATTTAGCCCAAATTTTATTATACTTAAGTTTGTCTCCTCTCTTATTATACACCCCTCTCTCTAGAGCAATCAGCCAGTTCACTCTATTCACAAACTCCTGTGCTGACGGAGATTCTGCATCCAGCCACTTTGTCGCTATTAACTTCCTTGCCATAAATAAAAGTCTAGATATTGCGATTTTCTCAGCCTCTGAAACCGTTAAGTCTCCAACATATCCCAAAATACAAACCAACGGATTAATCTCCACTGCAATTTGAAAAATACGCTGGATCAATTGTACAACAAAAATCCAATATCGCTCCAGTTTAGGGCAATACCAGAACATATGCATCAGAGAGGCCGGGTGGACATGACACCTATTACACAGAGGGGAGGCCCTAATTTCAATTTTATGCAGAAATAGAGGAGTTCTGTAAACTCTATGTATTAAGAATAATTGAGAGATTCGATGCTGTTCACTCGCTGAAATCAATGGTATGGTCCTCAGTATCTCCTCCCAAATATTGGGCTGTATAGGGCCAATATCTCCTTCCCACCTACTACGTAAATTTTATTGGGTTTCTAGAAAAAAAGTTTGCCAATAAAAGTTTATATAAAGTGGATATTTAGTCCCTTCGTTGTTTTGATGTTCTTGACCCTATCTATCGGGAATAATCTTGGCATTATATTGAATTGTGACTGATTTTTCTGCATTATAAGCGTGCCTAGCTGTAAGTATTTGTATAGCTGTGTATGCGGTAAAGCAAATTCCATTTGCAATTGCTGAAAACTTTTAAGCACCCCTGATCTGTAAGCAGTTGAGAGACATATTGAAGGCCCCTAGATGCCCATGACTCGAATCCCTGGAGCACAAGAGTTCGGACAACCAGGGGGTATTCCAAATCTCGGTATAGGATGTGCAGCCTGATGCCAAAATCCACCGTAAATTCCACCACAGCTTTTGCATCAAAGATAATGTTGGAAACTTTTTGGAGTGCACTAAAAAGTTTTTGCCTCAGTTTCCCATAAAGATTGGGAGAATTAAAATAGTGGCGCAATAGTTTAAATTTAAATCCTTATCCCCCTCCCCATCCCAATCTCTCATATATTGCAGTTGTGCTGCCAAGAAGTAAACTGCTGGATTAGGAATTGCCAACCCTCCCTAGTCCTTTGCCAATTGCAGAGTTTCTAGCTTTATCCGGGCATGTGTCCTGCCCCAGATAAGGGCTCTGAAAATAGCATCGACTTTAAAAAAGAATCTCTGGGGGAGCATTCGGCTATTTCCAATGCTCTAAATGATCTCTATGGAGAGAGACAGCACATGCTCATCCTTCTCTATGACCAAAGATGTGGATGTGTAGGCAAAAGTGGAGTCAGAGATCAGATGACCATCTAATGTGTTGACATAATTTACAAGTGGTAGTTGAAAGCCAAAAATAATAGGTTTTTGTGGCATAGATGGGCTAAGACTGATACCGAAATACATTACAATGTCAGAAATTAAAACATGTTTTGGTTTTCCTTGGTCCAGCACTGTTAAAATAAATGTATGACAGCCAGAATTCATCAGCTGTGATCAAGGCTTCAACTCAAAAATTTAAACTGGCCGTAAATTATAGCATTTAGAGTGCAAAGCCACTAGTATAAGTGGATGGCGAACAGACAATATAGTTGCTCAGCAAGCATACACCAAGCATCCATGTGAAGAGACAACACTAGGCGGCATTGTGCAGCTGTTTATTACTATAGAATAAAGTTCTTAACATACTTAAGATCACTTAGAACCTTCACTGAAGGCGATAACATCAAGACTAATCGCTGTGCCACTATGCTTTGCATTCTAGTAAGGCTTCATCAAGATGAACAAGTCTGGCACTTACTTTCCCTAGCTTCTTTGCCGTCTCCTCATCCAAAGCTTGCTGGTCTGGCTCTTTTTCTTTCAATGCATTGAAATATTTTCCAGTTGTCCCTTGGAGATTTTCAGCTACAGCCAAATAGACACTGGGTTGTGCTGCTTGTTTTGCACTTTTTATCAGGAACCAAAAGATGGGAGCTAAAATAAGACACAAAGGGTAGTCATAGGAAAATCAAAACCAATGTAACTACAGTTGAAGTAATGTTTGGTTAAGTCTTTATTTCAAAATGCTAAACAAGTACAGAAAGGGCTTGTTCACACGGAGTTTTCACTCCGTGCTACAAGCGCTTTGTATATCCATCTTGGGGACCGACAGAGTGGACCCCAAGACGGATCTAAGGCTATGTCTACACTGCAGTGCACAAAAAACGACCTGAAAACGAATTACTAAAAACTTTCATGAAACTGAGTTTTCTGTCCACTGCCTGTCAAAAGCAGCTGAAAAAAGTCAGTTTTTTGGCGCGTTTTTCGTTTTTTGGAGCATGAAGCGTCTTTGCTCTGCTTTTTAATGTATGCACAAATTAAGCCATTGGATGTAAACTACACCCTACAGGTGGAGTTAACATGCTAAGTAATCACTTCCTTTAGATCACTGTAGCCATTGTAAGCACATTGTACTTTGTGTGCTGCTGCTGCGTGCTACTATTTTATTAAATTTTTCACCAGATTCTTGCGCCAAAATTCACAAAAACCCACCTTATCTTTGCATACAGCAAGATAACTGTATTAGCGTTAAAATCTGTAAAGAAAAGGATTTTAGCGCCAAAATCCCAAAAATCGCATTATTGCACCAAATTCCGTAAAAAAACTTATTTTTAGTGTCAGAAGCGGGATCACTTTATTAGCACCAAAATTTTTAAAGATATTGATCTTCGCGTCCAAATCCGTAAAAAAACGGATTCTGGCGCCAAAATCTGTAAAAAAAAAAACAAACTATTTTTTGGTGTCAGAAGCTAGATCACTTTATTAGTGCCAAAATCTGTAAAAATACGGATTCTGGCGCCGAAATCCATAAAAAATTTATTTATTTGCGTCAAAAGCTAGATCACTTTATTAGCGCCAAAATCTATAAAGATACGTATTTTAGCCCAAAAAGCCATAAAAGAAACGGATTCAGGCGGCAAAATCCGTTAAAAAAAACGTATTTTGGCGTCAGAAGCGAGATAACGTTATTAGCGCCAAAATCTGTAAAAAAAAAATATTTTAGTGCCAAAAAATGTAAAAAAACGGATTGTTGCGCCAAAATCCATAAAAAAGCATATTTCTGGCGTCAGAAGCGAGATAACGCTATTAGCGCCAAAATATGTTAAGAAAAGGATTTTAACACCAAAATCTGTAAAAAAAACTAATTCTGATGCCAAAATCTATAAAAAAACGTATTTTTAGCGAAAAATATGAATTGCGCAAAAATCGTATTTTCAGCGTCAGTAGCGAGATAACTTTATTAGCGCCAAAATATGTTTAGAAAAGGATTTTAGCATCAAAATCTGTAAAAAAACGGATTCTGATGCCAAAATCTGTAAAAAACGTATTTTTTGCGAAAAAATATGAATTGCGCAAAAATTGTTAGCGACCAAAGCGTGATCATTTTATTACAAAAGGTACAAACAAGGACACATCAGACATTTGTATGCAAATATGATAAGATATAACCTTTATTAACACCCACTATAGGTGGGACTTGGGTCTCCTGGGAGGGTTTTCATTGAAAAATCGCAGCAAAAAACGCCGCGAAAACGCGCCAAAAAACATCCGCCGCTTTACATAGACTCCTGTAGTAAATTTTCTGCCCTGTTCTGGCATTTTTAGAGCATGTTGCAAAATACGACCAGTGAAAAAAACGAGCAGAAAGAAGAAGCTCAGTGTAGACAGCAGGAGGTTTTTACAATAGAAGTCTATGGGAGATGATTACAGTCGTTTTTCCAGCGTTTTTAGAAAACGAAAAACGCTGAAAAAACGGACGTTTTTCTGTGCAGTGTAGACATAGCCTAACAATTAGCAGTGACTTTATCACTGCTCCCTATTAGGAACACGCAGCGGCATTCACATGAGAGATCGCCGCTGCGTGTTTCAAAAGCGCCGCTCAGGTCCGTCTTGAAAAGAATTGCATGTCAATTCTTTTCAAGACGGACCCGAGCGGCGCTTTAGAAACTCCCTAATAGCGAGCAGTGATAAAGTCACTGCTAATTGTTAGATCCGTCTTGGGATCCGCTCTGTCGGTCCCCAAGACGGATCTACAAAGCGCTTGTAACACGTGTGAACAGGCCCAAACAGTGTACACGTATGTAGATATAGGGTATTATCAAAATAAAGATGCAAGAGAAGCCAAAACAGTACACAAAAATAAAGGCCTACTCATGTCCATCAAAGGAAGGATAAGTTCAGAGGATATTCAAGCTATTAGGGGGCGTAGAAAAGCCCTCCCCCTTCACATAGGCATGTTCATATTCCATCAGAAAACCGGGACAGAAGAATGAACACGTTCTATGTCTCTCGGACTGCCAGCGGTCTGAGAAACCGCTGGGCGGAAAATCCGTGCAGTGCTGTGTAAAAGTTTTTCAGCCGGTTTTCAAAACCGAGAACCGGCTGAAAAACCGTGCCGTGGGGACAAGGCCTAAAAAGTGTAAAGGCAAACTTCTTGTTGGGGAGTGTGAGAAGGATCCTCACAAAAAAAAAAAAAAATGTGCCAGGATTAACAACTGTAAGAACATGCAGTAACACCTTATGTAGGCAAAACAGACAAAGACAAGGGAATCACAGAAGGAAAGATGAAGGGGAATGCAGTCATATGACCAGAATAGACTCAAAAACCTAGTTATGGGGTAGTGAAAGCCATCAGCCACCTGAATTTGACCGACTCGTTGTATACCAACTACAAATGCCAAGTGTTAAAACACTAAATATGCCATCTGCTATTGCCGTAATCTCCTCCATGCCCATCACATAGCTCAGAAATTCTATGAAAGTGTCAAGTTGGGAAGAAACTGGCTGCTTCCAGTGAGCAGCTTTGTTGGACAGCCGCTACAAAGTGGCTAAGGAGGCCCTACTTGGCCATGGACCTGCGATCAAGCAAAGGAGACCAACATCAGTGTATTAGATGGCCCTCTCCAATAACAATGTTATAAAGGGAGAAAAAAAAAACATCCTCAAAAATGTTGTGCTTCAAGGCAGTTCCATCATATATGAAAACTATGACCTGTTGATTCATTACATTGCCAGCAAGTATCAGAGGTGGGTGGATAAATTTTGTATCATCTGAACAGAACCTTATTATTTTTCTCTAGAAGGTAAACACATATAGAAAATTAAGGGCTTGTTCACACGGAGTTTTGACTCCGAATTACAAGCTCTTTGTAGATCCGTCTTGTTGACCGACAGAGCGGACTCCAAGACGGATCTAACAATTAGCAGTGAATTTATTACTGCTCACTATGATGAACACGCAGTGGCATTCACGTGAGAGATCACCGCTGCGTGTTTCAAAAGCGCCACTCGGCTCCGTCTTGCAAAGAATCGTCGTGCAATTCTTTGCAAGCCGGACCCAAGCGGTGCTTTTGAAACACGCAGCGGCGTTCTTTCATCTGAACGCTGCTGGGTGTTCGTCATAGCAAGCAGTGATAAATTCACTGCTAATTGTTAGATCCGTCTTGGAGTCCGCTCTGTCGGTCCCCAAGACGGATCTACAAAGCGCTTGTAATATGGGGTCAAAATTCCGTGTGAACAACCCCTTATGGGGGAATGTATAAATATTTGTATAATTGTCAGGAGACAGTGCGACAACCAAGGTCACATTTCTACTTTCCTTGAAAAGTAGGCGGTAAGTCACGATCCAGTAAAGCAGACCAATCTAAATAGAGCAACTTTTTCAATGTTTGTCAGCAATTTATGCAGTTGAGAGATAAAAAGTGACCAGCTCTCAGTAGAGTGAAAGTCCCCACTAGAAAGGAAGTCAAAAGTTAAAGGGGTTTTCGCACGAAGGAACAAGCCTCTTTACATATCGGCCTGCAGCTAGCTAGGAGCCGACTGTGCGTGAGTGAGAAGGGCAGGGCTTTCGTCCATCCTTCCCATTCACTTTTATGGGCGTTCTGAATATAGCCAAATGAGAAGCTATATTGTGGCTATATTTGGAACTCCCATATAAAAGAATGGGGAGGACCGCTGTAAGCGCCTCCTTATTCTGTAACACGGTCGGCTCCTAGCTAGCAGCAAGTTGACCTCCAGAGTGGATGTTCATTTGTGGAAACACCCCTTTAAAGGGGTTGTCCAGGTGTTATTTTCTTTTTAAAGAAAATGTATGCTGTTGCTGCAGTAAAAAATAAAAAAACTGATATTAACCTCTGTCCTCCTTGGAGAATTTACTCCTTGGTCACAGCAGTCAAAAATTCACCACTGCAGTCGGTGATTGGCTTCAGCAGTCACATGCATCCCATTTGAAGCCCTTTACGTCTTAATGGCGATGTCAGGCATACTAATGTGACAAATGCAGCAATTAAGCAGCTCTGGCAGTGAGGTTGCAACTATAAGCAGGAGACCAGGGGGGATAGCAGACTGCAGCAGCACTGCAATAGAGTCAGCAAAGAGAATAACTCTTTTAATTTTGTTACTTCAGCACCAGCCTTAAAAGGGTTTTCTCAACACATCGATTCATCTTACCTCAGTCTTGTTTTATTGGTTTCTTTTTTTAATTGAGGGGCATATTTACTGGCTACTACTGGCCTGCAGTGAGGAGCTGCTGGGGACACCAGGTCTGTAGCTATAAAGTCCAGAACTGGCAGCCTATCGGGAGAGATTGAACAGGTCTGTAGCTATAGCGACATGAGAAGCTGATACAGAGGGGATATCTAGGAATAGGTAGGACACTGTTAATGGACATATACTGCAAAGTGACTTGTTTTTGCAAGATCTTTATCATAAAAAGCAATCCTTGTAGATAACCCCTTTAATTTATAAAAACAAACAACTGAAAAATCCCTTTATGTTGGGGAGAGATCAGACTTAAGCAAAAGTTAAAAAGTAACAAAGCCATACGGTGAGTCTAGTTTGAGAACATACTGATGGCCTCCTGGAAAAACCCGATTTCCAATCACTGAATCGAGAGGAAAGCTTAAAGGGGTTGTCGCACTACATTGATTCATCGCACCTCAATCCTGTTTTCTTGATTTCACTTTGAATTCAGGGGGCGTGTCTACTGGTTTCTACTAGGCTGCAGTAGAAGCCAGGTCTGTTGCTATAGCAACCAGTGCTCACAGCCTATCAGGAGAGATTGAACAGGTTTGTAGCTATAGCGACCTGAGGAGCTGATACAGCCCATACAAGATGGGATCTCAGTATAGGTAGGTCACTGTTAATGGACACATATTGCAAAGTGACTTGTTTTTGCAAGATCTTTAACATAAAAAGCAAGAGAAACGCCGCCCCCTGCAGCCGTGTACATGGCTAATCCGACCGGTATTTGCTCTGTGCCGTGGGCACATGCACTAAAGGGTTTTTATCTCCATCTGGCTGTTTAACAGAGCATGCTCCTCACAGCCATCTCTAGGCTCCCACTGCCTGTTCAGGCTGTGGGTGGTTCTTCAGCAGTGACTGACATTTCAGCTCTGCTATTTCTAGCCGAGCCTGTTAAAGAGACATTGGTAATAGAGGGGATTTAACAGCAAGGGACCAGACTACAAATCTCTAAAGTGTGGATGTTTTTCAGTAAGAAAGATAAACAAGCTCCTGTGTTGCTGATAAAGACACAGCAGGCAGTGGCAACACCATCCCAGCCAGGGCTGGTAAAAGAGAAAGATGTGGTCGGCAGCCTAGGAAACCTTCCAAAAATCAAGCTGAAGATAACGGCTGTAACTAAAAGGAAGTAAAATCAGAAACAAAATGTATTTGGTGTATCTTTATTTACCTTTGACACATGTTTAATGCTAATCAATGGCATAGGAACAACCCTTTAAATGTCTGTTTAAAGTATGTTCCTCTATTTTTTTATTTAATTATACACAAATGAAGTTTCTAATCATATGCTGCAGAACTAGCCCGAAAAACTGCATTAGCATCCATGATGAGATCTGTATATACATTTTTGGCTCTGGATTTTACCCATGGTAGTAAATTAGAATATCTCACCTAGTACAGTACTGGAAAACGTAGATTTGTGCATTCCAGTGTGTCTTCCCAGTTCCGTATCTGCTACTCCAGGGTGCAGGGAGTTAGCTGTAACAGCTGTTCCTGAACAGAAAAGTTAGTTCATTAGTAAAATGGAAAAACAAAAAACTTGAAATAAGAAACCAAGCTTAACTACATGCTGCCCTCCCCCTCACCCGTTGACTTTAAACATCTGGATAGTGGCAGCTTCTCTCTGCTTGGGCTTTCCGGAACGTCTATGCAGAAAAGCCCAATTGTACAGCTGCGTGGGAGGAGAGCTGGCTCTCCACTGAAAAGGTAAGAATGGTTCATTACCGTCCTTGCCTTCTCAATCACAATTTATACAGCCTCAATGAGCACTATATACGGACAGGCAGGAAGCCTGTCTGCTCCCTGCTTCTCGACCGCCAGGGCTCGGTAACTGCAAGAACTGCTGGGTCCTAACAGACCCAGATCAGCTCGCAGGCAGTGCATGGGATGTATTTCAATGGCACTTCCCCTATAACGGGGACTAATATATCAGAAAAAAAGTGCACCTTATGAGAGGCATAATATGTAAAATATAATAACGCAAAAAAAAAAACCAACAACATAAAAGCGTATTAAAATTCACGCTAACAGCCCAAATTGCAACCTTTAGTCTCACCCCCGACGACAGTAAATTTATGTCACCTATAACGTCCGTAATGGAAAAGTGACACAATTATACGACTTACTCTAGCACCACTTTTGCTTTTGAACAAATAAATAAAAATTCAGAGAAACAGACTGTTTTATTTTTACTATTTCCCCTCATTATTTATTAAAAAAACGAATGTAAAAACTACAGAAAAATAAAGACTAACATATCTAAAAATTAGCATAACCGAGTGCAAGAAAGCAACCATTATTGTGTTCAAACCTGTGAAAAGGAAAATGTGCCTTGTCAAAGTGAGGGTAAACGAGCTGATCAGGAACTTGTTAAAATTTATTCTCTATAATCAATCATATGGTGAAATAAACTGAGCCCTAAAGTGCAGATTCCACTTGTCATTTTGCAAAAGTTAGAAAATAGAAGATTGTATTCTATGATGGTGATGGAAGTGAAGCTCCATTATGAAGCCATTTAAGGGATCATACTGGGCAACTTGCTGTCTCTGTAAAAGCTTATTACAGATTAGTTTTGTACTGAGACAGTATAGGGATGGCATAAAGGTACACAAGTCATCTACTCTACTCTGCCACGTTATGTCTCAGCTTTTGTAAATAGTGGGGTTTTTTTGTTGTTTTTTAAAGCAGGATATACAAATCCAAAAGAAAAAATTTGTTCTATCTTCTATGACATTCAGAATGTACAGTTGTATTATCTTATGAGTAACATCTTAGCAAACACAGATTGGACAAAATAGAGCCTTTCAGAAGTGTGCAGAGGCCTTACATCTCTGTACTAAAAGAGTCACATAGTCTGCCGGCAGAGTCATATGGCCTCTGTGTACATGGCTGATGTAGCCTGGATTAATAGCATCACATAAATAGATGAGCTTTATATGGAATTGTGGTTATGCCCTGACGTTTCTGCCTCTCTACATCCAACTGCTCTCCTTTACTTCTTACCTACTTATACAATTAGTGGAGTTGTTTGACCAGTTCCTGACCATGTTGTTTACCCCACTTCCTGACCAGGCGTATTTCCCCGCTCAGTTATTTTACAAATTTTTTTTGCCCTTGTTTCATAACATGTAAGGAAATGTTCATGCGGCTAACTTGGACAATGATTTTGACGTAGATTCAGCACTGAATCCACCTCAGATTCAGCGTTCCAATAAGACTGTAATCACATTATTTGTAAAGGAAAATCCGCCTCGCTGTGCACACAAAGCTGATTCTCCTTGACGCAGATTTATGTTCGGTGCTGAAAAATAACAGACATGTTATTTCTTGAGGCGGATTCCATACTGAATCCTCACATAGTATATTGGAGACTGAAAATCTGCCTCGGAAATCAGTATCAAATCCACGTGCAAAATCTGCGCTTTACTGGCGCACATTCTAGACGTGGATTCCAGACTGATTCAGCTCTGCAAATCAACTGAGTGAACCTACCCTAAGGCTTTATTATTGGATTATTGTTTTTTTTTTTTTGTTTCGAGGAAAATGGTTAAAAAATATTTTACAAAGTCTGTTTTCAAATTTGTTTATTTTTTAAACAGTCAAACTAAAATAAGTTTTGCAATTGTATCACTTTTCCATCACAGACGTTTATACATAAAGTTTTAGGGTATGTTCACAAGGGGTAATTTAGGCGCGCATTTCGTGTCGTATTTGCGCTGTAATACGAGCGAAATGCACGCAAAAATTATGGTAATTTATAGTTCTCATAGAGAACTATGGATTACACCTCCTCTCCCCGCTCGTAAAATACGATCGTATTGTACGAGCGGGGAGATAAGTGACATGTCAATTACTTACGGAGAATACGCGGGAGTACGCGCGTATTAGCGCCAGCTCCCGAAACACACGATGTACGCGCCACAGTACATCGTGTGAACATAGCCTTAGGGTTATCAGGGCAGGGCTAAAAGTTGCGGCTTGGGTGTGTGTGTTTCTTTAAAATTTCTTGTATTGATTATTATTTTTTGCTTGACATATTGGGGCACATTTATTAAGGCAGTTGCCCGATTATTCTGGCACAATTTGCACCATAAATAATGGTGTACATTTACAGCACATTTGTTAAGCGTTTTAGACACTTCTGTGCCTAGCCCTGCAAAAGAGGTGTGACCTAAGTAATGGGGTGGGGTTTCATGTAAAGTGTCGTGGCTTAGCATGTGATGCTGTACACCAAAAAAGTGCCGAAATTTTTGTTTTGTAGTGGATAAAGTAAG
>JAODAL010021150.1:0-67727 GCA_025379985.1 Phyllomedusa bahiana | reverse complement strand
CCTCATGCTGCTGCTGGGGCCCTGCCCCCTTGACCTAAACACGGGTGTCATTTTCCCCCTCTGGGGCCCCTACTCCTTTTTTGGGCCACCTCCAGAATGTCATTGTTGCCATTTCCTACCTCATCTGCGTTTGCCGTGCCCCTACACACTGTGCCCATTGTCCCCACGGCTGACCTCATCCCGTTTGTTGGCTGCTCCCCGTGACCCCCCACACTGTGTCCTTGTTCCACTGCCCTGACCTCATGCTGCTGCTGTGGCTGCTGCTGGCCCCAACAACTGTGTCATTGCCCCACTCTGGGGCCTACCCCGGGTTTTTGTCACCTCCGGGAATTCATTGTGCAGTTTTCCTGACCTCATTTTGCTACTGCCGTACCTACACACGTTTTCATTTTTCCACTGTCTGACCTATGCTGCTGCTGGGGCTCCCCGGGGGAAACCAAACACTTGTCTTTGTGCCACTGCCCCTCCCCTTCAGGGCTGCGCTGTGCTGCTGCTGTGACCAAAAAACATTTGTCTTTGTCCCCACCCCTGGCCTACCCCTTTTTTTTTTTTTTTTTTTTGCCACCTCCAAAAGTGTTTGGGTGCCACTGTCTGACCTCTGCTCTGCTGTGATTTCGGGCCTTTGACCTCCAAACTTGGTAAAGGGCCCCCAACTCTGTGGCCAACTCCTTTTTTTTTGGTCCACCCCCCCAGAATACATTGTGCCAATCCCCGGGATCCTGCTGTTTCTGGGCTCTCCCGGACCCCACACGTTCTTTTTGTGCCACAGCCTGACCCGGGCCCATGTTTTGCGGGTGTCTGCTGCCGGGGACCTCCAAACTTGTAAATTGTCCCGCTCTTTTGCCTACCCCCTTTTTTTTTTGCCACCCCCAAATTTTGATTGTCCACTGTCTGCCCCTCATGCTTTTGCTTTTTGGCTGTTTGCCGGGACCTAAAACACTGTGTCTTTGGGCCCCCACTCTAGGGCCTACTCCTTTTTTTTTTTTCCACCTCCAAAATTGTCTTTGTAAAAACTCCCCTGACCCCCATGCGTTTGCTGCCATACCTACGAACGTGTCATTGTCCCACGTCTGACCTCATGCGGGCTGCTGTGGCTGCTCCCCGGTGACCTCAACCTGGGGGCCCATTTCCCACGCCCTGCCCTTTCATGCTGCTGCTGTGGCTGCTGCTGTGCCCTACAACAGGGGTTTAATGCCCACTCTGTGGCCTACTCCCTGTTTTTGCCACCTCCAAAAATTGTCTTGTGCCACGCTGACCTCATGCTGCTGCTGTGCTGCTGCCTGCCCAAACAAAATGTGTAAATTGTGCCACTGTTTTGACCTCATGCGCTGCTGTGGGCTGCTGCCGTGACCTACACACTGTGCTTTGTGCCACTGTCTAAACCTTTCTGCTGCTCCCGGGGCTTGTTTGTGACCTACACACTGTATCATTGGGGGCCATTTGCCCTGACCTCCGGCTGCTGCTGGGCTAAATGCCTTTACCAACACCCCTTTTGTCATTGTGCCACTGTCTCCCCTCATGTTTGCTGCTGCCGTGACCTCCACATTTTCCCATTGTCCCCACCTGTGACCTACCCCCTTTTTGCCCCCCTTCCAGAATGCCCATTTGCCACTGTCGACCTCAGCTGCTGGGGCAAGCGCCGTCACCTCCACACCCTGTCACTAATTTTTGCCACCTGAGCTCTCAGTTTGTTTTTTTCCTGCTTTCCGGGAAATACTTTCAGCACCATTCCCGTTTTCATTTTTTTGTCAGTTTTGCCCTCTTAAGTGCCCAAAAATTTTTTATAGTAAAGCGATTCTTAAAAAGCGGCGGGGAGCATGTCGGTCATACTAAAAGACAACATTGTAATGGGGGGGGAAAACCAAACCAATTCCCTCGGGATATTTTTAAACTGGCACAAACGTTTTTTCGGGGACCCGCCGGCTCTTTTGGGAGCCCGGAAAAAAATTAAAACGTTTTTTTAAAAGTATTTTGTGCCAAAGTAATTCGGAACCAAGTTATTTTTTGCCCAAAATTTTGGGGAAAAATGAAAAGAAAAAGAATTTTCGGGAAATTCCCCACCAAAAAGCTATCAAACCCTGTATTTAGACAAAACCCCCTTAAATACAAAAAAAAAAAAGACAAACAAAACATGGTGGGAATTTCCCTCCAATTTTAAAAAAGTATTTTCAAATTTTAAAATAAATTTAAAAAAATTTCATTTACAAAATAGCTGGTAAAAAAAAATTCCCCTGAATTGTACAAGGGGGAATACAGGAAAAAAATTTTCCCGATGTAGGGTTTTTCAAAAGGACAAGGAGTCTGGACACGGGCAGAGAACCCAAAATACAGAAAACAATTTCCCCCCCATTTGAGTAAAAAAGAGAAAAAGAATCCAAGAAAAAGGCCCCATGGGTGGGAACAGAGCGTTAACCCCCCAGTATTTCCCCAAATTAACCAATTGTTCCCCACTCATTTCGGAAAGGAAGCGCTACCCCCCGGGCAGGGACATAAATGTCCGGAAACAAAAAAAAGGGGTTGAAAGGGCTCCTTTTTTTCCCCACTTTTTTAAACTGGGGTCAAGCAATTTTGGGGGTCATGCGGTTTGGGGGCCCGGACAGGGATATCAAAGTCCCAAAGGGAAAATAAAATGGTGGTTTAAAGACCCTTTTTTCCCCGGGACTTTTTTAAAAGTGGGGTCATCATTTGGGGCTCATGCTTGGGGCCCCGGGCAGGTAAAAATCGATTTCCAGTTCAAAATAAAATGGTGGGTTTAAAGACTTTCCTTTTTTTCCCGGGAAATTTTTTAAATTTTGGGTTTATGCAGGGTTTGGGGGGCCATGCTGTTGGGCCCGGACCGGAAAATTCCCAAAATCCCGTTCAACTAAAAAGGGGGGTTGGGAAAAACTCCTTTTTTCCCCCCCCTTTTTAAAACTGGGGGCATGCAGGTTTTGGGGTCATGGGTGTTTCCCCCGGGCATTTAAGTCCCCAAAGCCAAATGAAACTAAAAAGGTGGGTTTAAAGACTCCTTTTTCCGGGACTTTTTAAAAGTGGGGGTCCTTGGGAGGGTTTGGGGGGCATGCTGTGGCCCAGGGGCGGGATAGGTCAAAGTTCCCCGTTTAAAATAAAATGGTGGGGAAAACCCTTTTTTTCCCCCCAAATTTTTAAATGTGGGGGGTTTATGCAAAGGTTTGGCTCATGCTGTGGCCCAGGACAAGTAAAGACAAAGGGCCATGAAACTAAAATGGTGGTTTAAAACTCCCTTTTTTTAGGCACTTTTTTAAATGGGGGGGTCAGGGAGGTGTGGGGGTCATGCTGTTTGGGCCCCGGGCCCGGTTAAAAGTCAATTTTCCCGTTCAACAAAATGGTGGTTTTAAAGACTCCTTTTTCCCCGGCCATTTTTTTAAAAGGGGGGGGTCAAGAGGGGTTGGGGGCCCTGCTTTTGGGGCCCAGGACAGGGAAAAGTCAATGGGCCCTTCAAAATAAAATGGTGGGTTTAAAAAACTCCTTTTTTTCCGGGACTTTTTTAAATCTGGGGATCAGCAGGTTTGGGCTCATGCTTTCTTTTCCCGGACAGGATATTCAAAGTCCCTTCCCAAATAAAATGATGGTTTCCCAAAACATACCCGCCTTTTGGCACTTTTAATTTTTGGGGATGCCAAATTTTAAGGGCATCTATGGTCAAGACAAAGGGTAAATGAATGGCTGTGATTTTTTTTCTGTGGCTTTTTTTCCTAAGTGTGTTTTCCTTTAAGATGTAGCACGTATCCATTTGACTGTTGTGGATTTTTAAATTCACTTCTCCAAACCCCGTTTGGGTGTAAGAAAAAAGGTGTTGTTCCTCCCATAGACTTTAATGGTCACGATCTCGAATATCTTGTCGATGATTGTCACTATCGACCATCACCCATGTCGAAGGCCAACGTAAACGTCAACACTCAGGCTTACCCCCTTCATTTTTTGATCATTTTGCCCCTAATTTCCCGGGTTTTTTTAGTGAAGCATTCTAAGACGCCGGGATCATCTGCGTGCATACTAAAACCAACATTGTATGAAGACCCCAAAACCAAAATCCCACTGTTATTTAAGCATTTTACCAACGTTTTTACAGCACCCTGCAGGCTCTGTGCAGCCTGGAAATACGTTTTTTAAAATGATTCATCCCAAAGTAATTCGAACAAAGTTATTTTTTCCGAGAAAATTTGCGAAATGAAAACCCCAATTTCGGAAATTCGCCCACTCTAATACAGCGGGCCACATGTTCAGGCTGGAATTCCCCAAAGGGGGGAAACTGCTATCAAATGTTTGGGGGGCCGTTCTGCTGCTGCAATTGAGAGGGTGTTCCGGCTTTGTAGGAAATGAAGGCATGCACATTTCCGGCTTTTTCGAATTTTCTAAAGATCAGTGGAAGACTTCGGGAACCCCTTTTCACAACCAGATTGAACAAAGCCCATGCAGGACGCATGGACCATCCCTCCTCGGTGCAGCGCGGACACCATTCCCCCATTGTCCTCACCAGGTTTCCGATATGCAGTTGGCGCAAAAGCCACACATCGATTTTTTGCTGCAGACGCGGTGCTTTTTTCCCCCCTTGGACTTCGCTCTCGGGGGCAACCCAGGTGTAGAACTGCGTACACCACTGTGCCCTAACATGTGCTTTGAGGGGGAGTACTGTGGAGGCTGAATGTTTGGGGGTTTGGGGTGGGGGGAAAAAGGGGCGACATTGGCGCAGGATCCAGGTTGACAACGGGAGGAAAAAGCGGCCTCTGTCCAATTTTTTTGGGTGTGCCTGGGCGGAAAAGCCATTCCCCCAAATTTGGCGAAAGGACATGTACTGGCCCGACCGTATTACAGCCCCAAGACGCCGCGGCTGCGTGCACTTTGGAACAAACCATAACTAAGCATGCCCACTTCTTTTCTACTATTTATGAAGTGCGGGTACTGCCTTTTTGGAAAAAAAAATTATGGCTTGAAAATCTCCATTTTGGCTGGCACAAGCCTTTAATTTTCTAAATGATGCAGATCCACCTTTTGGAAAGGGGGGAACTACATACCAACAACTTGGGACGGGAGAAAACGGTCGCTTCTGCCCTTAATGGTTGGACCATTTTGTTGCTCTTTGCAATCCCCCTCACTGAACGACTGCGGGCGCCAGATACGAGGAGCAGGACATCTGGGCCCGGGGATTCAAAGAAAAACAGTCCCTCGGGAAGTGGGGGACCTTGACTGCTGCAAGGGCATTCGGCACGGGCCTGCTGCTGTTGCGCCGGGGGGCATGAGGACCACCACACTGAGCCACTTTTCCCCAGCCCCCGGGATGGGAACGCTGCATGTGTTGACGAGGGACGTGGTGCCAAACGTTACCCCCTGGCCATGTTTCATTTCTCCTAAAATTTCACATATACCCATTTTTGGGCAACCCCGGTGTCTTACACAGAACTCCAACTGCCAAAGTAGCGTTTTTGACTATGCCCCCCACGCCCGCTGAGCCCTTGTGCCGCTACTTTTTGGACCTGCGAAGGGGGTTTTTTTTACCCCCGTGGCCGCTTGGCCCCGACCCACACTGCAACTATCCTGTGATTCACGGCCAACAACCCATTTGCGGGCTGCGCCGCTCCCTGATGCGCAAGCGACGCCCTCTTCCCTGACGATGAGAAACCCGCTTCACCCGGCCCCCAAGTGAGTCAGCTACACATCATCTATTTGTTTCATCGCACTCTGTCCCATCCCCGGTCTTGGTATCAGAGCCTGACCCCTCACAACATACCTCCCATACACTCCCACATCTATACTTGCCCCTACGCAAGAAGCAGGGGATATTGGCTCCATTTCTTCGCTCCAAAGTAGCTGCTGACTCCCCTCCTCAAATTGTTCACCTTCATTTGGGCGCAACCCAGACCACTAGAAGATCCGGGCTGAGGAACCGATGGGACAGAGGGGGGTTGAGAACAGGTAGGGCCGCTGACCCCTCCCGGGCCATCCCAACAAAGGGGGTTGTTCGACTTCCACCGACTTTTTGCGGGGTTGTCAAGTATCTGGGGGAAGTGGATACCTTTTTCAACCAATCAAAAACCCTTTGGGGTTGCTGAAAAACACACGGTCGCTAGATGACAGGGGCATTTGTGGCCCCACCGATGACCCCGCTGCACGCCCCCCTTGCTGTGCTGTGACCTGGCCTCTTCCGGGAATTTTTTTGTGCCTCCCCCACCCAGGTGAAAACCCCTGCCACCTCTCTGTCTGACATACGTTGTTCTTAAAATACAGACACTTTTTTGATGAAGAACCCTGTATATCAAAATACACACCCTTATTTTACTCAAATAAACCCCATCAAAAAATTTGGGAAAACCCCTTGGGGATAAAATTTTGCGCCCACAAAGGGCCGGGAAAAATTTTACTTGTATGTGCGTTTAAAAACACTGGTTTTTAATGAATGTAAAAAAACAAACAGGCTTTAAATTAAACCCTTTGGGTTAATTATGCAAAAGGGGAAAATTTCTTCTTTGGAGAAAAAAAAGACGGTTTCTTTTAGTCCCACAAAACCAAACAACGCTTAAATTAACCCTTGGATTAAATTTCAAAAGAATTGAGCAACCAAAAACACCAGCTTTGAAGTGTGTTACAAGGCGTTTTATTTTACCTACACAAAAAGAGAAAAACTTTTAATTTAAACCCTTTGCTTTTGAATTATGCTACAGGCAAAATGTCCCTTTTTTGGGAGAAAGAGACATTTTTTTAGTCACCACAGCACAGAACAATGCTTTAAATTCCCCTGATGAAATCCAAAAGAATTTAGCAGCCCCAAAAAAAACCCCCTTTTGCTGTTACAATGGCATATTTTACGCTACACAACAAGAGAAAAACTTGTAATTAACCTTCGGTTATTAATTTTGCTACAGGGAAAAAATTTTTTTTTGCCGGGGAAAAGACCTTTCTTTAGTCCCCCCAACACAGAACAATGCTTAATTAAACCCCCGGGTGTAAATGCGCAAAAGAATTTTACAGCCAAAAATGAAGTGAATTTTATTGTAAAAACCTGTTTCTTTAAAGAAAACAACAGAACAGGCTTTGACCACCCTTGGATATCAATGGGTACAGATAGCATTTAAAAAGTATATCGCTCACTGGGGCGACCGGGCTTCAGATCCAATACCCCACAAAATCAAAATAAACATTAAAAACATCTCGAATACTGTGACACCCCCAAAAGTCCTGTATAAAAAATGATTCTTTGTAAGAGAATCATAGCAGCCGGGCAGCACCTTCCCTAATCATACAGTGAGAGCGGTATGAGCTTTTACGTCGCGCCCCGGGCATATAGTGCAGTGACGTCACAGAAAACCCTCTGATTGGGTTCATCTCTGCACATGTCAGTACTATGCCCCTTTTTCCTCCCAAGTTCTTTGCTCCATGTAACCCATGTCTCGCAGCCATTTTTTCAATCAAATGCACACTTCGTTTAAACCGCAAGTACCCCCAAAATTCACCTTCGTTCCGAACCAAAGTTTTTCCCGAAATTTTAAAAGAATTCCACTTCGTAGAATCAATTGCCCTCCTAAACTACAGCTTAACAAAAATAATGGTCATGGAGACTGAATAAAACTGAATAAAACTTTACACGATAATCCCAAAAAAAAAATTTAAATTGGATTTTGTGTTTATGAAATTTGGGGCCCAAAATTTAAAATAAAATATAAAATTTTTTATAAATAAGGGGGGGGGGGAAATTATTTTATAGGATGAAAGTTTAAGGAGAAAAAGAAAATAAATCACTTCTTTAACCTTGAAAACCCAAAAAATGTTATTCAGACTCTTACCGACAAGATCTAAACGAACTAAAGGGGTTTTTTTCCTTTTTGTGGCTGTGTGCCATTGTGTGTGGGGGGGGATAAAGGAATTTTCCTCGTATAGGGGAGGAGCTATGGTTGTCATGGACAAATCCAACTATATAATAAAAGCTGAGAGAAAATGAAATAATACTTCTGTATATAAAAAATTGAAGAATAACCCTACCTTAGAATATAAGAAGATCATAAATATGGTAATAAAGGTAGCATTTAATACAAGGCTACTTATTCAAATGCTAAAGGAGGCTCTCCAAGTGAAGAGTCCACGTACAACCATAATATATTTTGTCCCCAAAACTCACAAGTCCTTACAATCACCGACCTGTAGACCAATTGGCTCAAGGATATGGTCACTTTTAGAGCCTCTTGCGGTCTATATTGACAGTTTTTTTTTATAAAAAAAAATAGTGAAAAATGAGCTGAAGTGCCTGATGGATACAAAACTATTTTTACAAATAATAAATTACATTGATTCTATTGATATGAAATGGATATACACTTTAGATGTGAAGAGCCTATATACTAATATTCTGTATGAAGACGGCTGTATGGCTGTAAGAGCAGCGCTATCTAAAAACGCCTCGCTGTCTAGTTTTAATATTGCATTTCTAATTACTCTTTTGGATCTTGTGTTACAGAAAAATTATTATCTGTTTGGAGACACCTATTACCTTCAGCTACAGGGGACTTTGATGGGGTCCCGTGTGGCTCCAAGTATAGCAAATTTATATGACAGACTTTCAGAATGTGTTTGTTCATGATTCTAGCCAAGCATGTTCATGAAAGAAGTCACATTAAGCAAATGATGGTGGTGCATGCTTGAAAGCATGCACACACCAAGGATGAGAACCATTATAGATCCAGACTCCTACAATGTGAGGATTTCTGGATCTATTAACTGGATACATTGCCACCAAAAGGTCTCAATGAGGCTTTTAACCTATGATTTTTCCTGTAAACACTTATTACTATAATGTATTTGTGTAATACTAAGTTAGAATAGATTCTTGTTGTCTAATTAGAAGTTATCACATGATGGCTAATGAATGGTTAAAAGTAGATCTAAGCATCCATAATGCATGCTTGAGAAAGCAAGTGCTGACTTCCAAAACATCGCAGCAGAGCTATGGTTTGTAAGCTCTTGAGTCTTAGTAACTCTATGAAAAGTGAAGACAATGAGGACCATCTAACAAAGATGGACTGACGTACATACAGCTTAATTTCTGTTAAATTGCAGTATTACAAGGGACGCCCTAGTCTGGCCCTGGCTTATCCAGCCTAAGGCAAACGCCCTGAGGTCAAACAAAGAGAAAGCAAGGTACCAAGGGACAGAGCGGGAGAGTAACTGAAGGAATAGCCAAAATCTGAGAACCAACAAAATGACATAGCAGAGCAAAACAGACAGATAGGACACAAAAAGAATCACCGGCAGAGACTGGCAGACAGGAAGCAGTTTAAAACCCCCACCCCAGCAAGGGATTGGTTCAAGTGCTTAACCCATTAAGCACCAAGCCATACCCTGGCTGAGGTAGTAACAAAATCCCTAAAGGGCCGTTAGCGCAGGTCCTGACAAGTATATAGTGATAAGTGCATGCATTAATAATAATAATAATAATAATAATAATAATAATAATAATAATAATAATAATAATAATAATAATAATAATAATATAAAGAAGAAAAATTGGATTAATGTTGTTTGATACAAACTAATGTATGTATGTTGTTTGATACAAACTACATATCCCACAAACCCTGGTTGCCTCTGCCTCCCCACTCCTCCACCCACTGCAGTCAGGTCTTCTCTCACAATTATCCTATGGATCTCTCTCCCTGTGATTCTGTCATTGCTCTTCTCTTTATCGTGCATCTTTTCAGAGAGTCCTGTATTTCAGATCTGTATTTGTGGGTTTTTCTTTGCATGCTGAAAATTTTTCCTGCCAGTTGTATCCGAATTTCTTATTTGTCTACCTGACCATGGTTTGGTTTTTACAGAGACCTTTATTTTACCATTTGTTAATCACAGTTTGAACACTGCTGACTGACATTATCAATGCCTTAGATATCTTTTTGTATCCTTTTCCTGTTTAAACAAGTCAACTTACCTTTTTCCATAGATCCATTGACAATTCTTTTGCTTCCCCATGACTCACAATCGAGAAACGTCAGTGGCTGGATGAAAGATGCAAGAGTCTGTCTGAATTCCAGAAACTCACTCAGCTTTTATGCACACACAGATTTCAAGCAGACAGGTTGCAGGTGAGGATGTTACCTTTAGTAGCCATTCAAACTCATTTGTGTCAACTTCTGTGCGTGTTATCAGGCCAAAATCACCAGGGTATGTTAGCTTTTGCTCAGGGTCATTTAGATGTTTTTGGTTGTCATTATGATTTAAAAAGAGAAAACACAGTAGTTTGACAGTAAAAGAATTCAGCCAACCACTAAATATGAGTGTAAAAAAAGTTTTTGTGTTATCATTCATATTCTCAGAAA
This sequence comes from Phyllomedusa bahiana, assembly GCA_025379985.1. Lineage (NCBI taxonomy): Eukaryota > Metazoa > Chordata > Amphibia > Anura > Hylidae > Phyllomedusa > Phyllomedusa bahiana. The sequence continues at coordinate 57,408 of JAODAL010021150.1, read as the reverse complement.
AAAGGCCAAAGGGCAAAAATTCTGTCGCAACTGTATATATATATATATTTATGACTGTGTCTCTGTTTATTCTTTTTTACAAATACATAAGCAGGTAAATATTATTATTATTTTTTTATTATTATTATTATTATTATTATTATTATTATTATTTGCAGGTTACTGCTGGCCTTTAAAAAAAAACACATAGATATATATATATATATATATAATCATATTTCTGCTTTGATCTAGCATGAAAAGGTGTTATGTACAACATTTACCTATCAGTTACTACAGAGGGTTCGGGTAAACAATGCATTATAGTGCTAGTTATACAGTGGCAATGTATTGTTCAAATTTTTTATTTTTTTTGTTCAGCTATCTATAAGTATATGTTCACACAGCTAATTAAGACGGTGATCCTGACATGGATTTAGCACATGGATTCAGTGCTAAATTAGCGTCCAAATCTGACTGCATTGTTTCTAATCAAAAATCTGCGTCACAGTACAAGTTACGATGATATTCTGCAGTATGGATTTATTTTCAACCCTGAGGAAATTCAGTGTTGAAAAAGAACTGATGTCAATTCCTGAGGTGGATTCAAGACAAAATCCTCACATATTATAGTGGAAATCTGTCTCTGAATTCAGCGTCAAATCCACATCCAAAATATATGCTCACTGTCACAGATTTCAAACAATTTTCCACACTAAAAATGAGCCATGTGAACCTACACTAACATAAAACTATTTTCTGGCTACTACTGCCATTTAAAAAAAAAAAAAAAAAAACCTTACTTAAACTCAATATACAAACCCACCTTCTAAAATGTATCTTTTATTGAAATTAAATAAAAATATATATCCACATTAGAACCTATAACTATTATAGTAAGCAGCAACAACACTAATACCATACTATCGGGTATGCTATTATACACATAAATTGGTATATACAAATTATCTTTCCCTTAATATTTCCCTAAAATGCCCTATAACAGCTGGGAAATCATCCCAAAAAGGATGGCCCTACCTCTGGTCGTTCGCCCAAATAAACATCTCACATACTCCTACTAAAAATTTACACGATACTGCAACCCATGGTCAATACACAAAAGAAAGCATAGAAATTAATTAACCCCCTTTTTAAACCCCTTACCGCCGGAGCCAGTTTTGGCCTTTTTGACAGAGCCCTGGTTTTAATATCGGACATGTGTCATTTTATGTGAGAATAACTTTTTGACACTTTTACCTATCCAAGTGATTCAGAGAGTGTTTTCTCGTGACACATTGTGCTTTAGGTTAGAAATACATTTTGGTCCAAAAAGTCCTTGTTAATTTGTGAAAATATCAAAATATCATGAAAATATGCAAAAATTTACAATTTTCAAAGTTCAAAAATTTCTGCGTGTAAGACAGATAGTAATTCCACTCAAAATAGTTTATAGCTAGCATCTACCATATGTCTACTGTAGGATGGCATCATTTTTTAAATGCTTTTTTTTTTACCACATTAATAGGCTTAGAAATATATCAGTAATTTTTCACATTTTCAAGAAAATTTGCAAAATAGATTTTTTTAGGGACCAGTCCAGTTCTGATGTAGCTTTGAGGGGCCTGTATGTTAGATACCTTCATAAATTAAATGTGTTTTACTTTTTTACAGTTTTTTTTTACTGTTTCACACTTGTTACACTCTTCCCCAGAGGAGAATTGTATGAACGATTGGCAGGTCGTGCGGACAATAGATCAGCACACAGTTTATAGCTGTGTATTGGTCTCCATGACAACTGTCAGTCACGATGCCCATAATGCATTGTGGGCATGGTGACGTCACCAGACAACCCAGTTGCTGTCATTCAGCATCCGGGCTGTCGGGTGAGTGGATCAGCGAGCGCGACTGCACCGCTCACTACGCCGGATCGAGGGAAGCAAGAGCTCACTCCTGCTGCCTACAGGGAGTTTTCAGCTGGGTATCGTGGACACAGGGAGCTCTCAGCTGGGTCTCGGGGAGCAACTATCACTATATCTGACCCTGGTGGTCTGACGTCCCCTGATGAACCCTCCAGAGCTGTGAGGGGGAAACACGCTGGGTCGAAGAAAGAAGGCCGAAGATAAGGTCGTATGTTGTATAATATCTTATGTGCATAGGTACCTGACTTCACAGAGGGGGTTAATTAATATCTATGATTCCTTTTTATGTATTGACCACGGGTTGCAGTATCGTGTATATTTTTAGTAGGAGTATGTTAGGGGTTTATTAGGGCGAGCCACCAGAGGTAGGGCCATATTTTTTTGGGACGATTTCCTGGCCTATTATAGGGCATTTTAGGGAAATATTGAGGGAAAGATTATTTGTACATACCAATTTACAGTATGTGTATGATAGCATACCCTATAGTATGGTATTAGTGTTGTTGCTGCTTACTATAATGGTTATTTATAGATTCTAATGTGTATTTTATTCAATTTAAATAAAAGTTACATTTTAGAAGGTGGCTTTGTATATTGTTGAGCAGTGATTTGTTGGATTCACAAACTTCTTGTGTGGTATATTTTTCTTCTTTTCTGTGACCGGTCTCCTATCTACTTACTATCTTTATCCAAACCCGACATCAGCATTGCAGCCACCAGTTGGCTTTAGCGGTCACTTGGCACTGCTTGACTTCACCAACCAGAGAATGTGACCACTAGAGCCAATTGGTGACTACAATGTTGACATCAGGTTCCAAAGAAGATAAGAGTTAATCAGAAAACTGGAAGTGAGTGAGGACAGAAGCAGTGATCTAAGCTGCCAGAAGCCTTGAATGTAAGACTTTTTGTTTGTTTTTTTAAATGGCTTCAGTACCCAGAAAATATTTTTAGCCATTTCGGCCGTTTTCACACGGCTTATTCAAGACATGTCAGTTTCTCCCCGCCCGGCGGAGTCGCCGAGTGGGGAGGGGCAATGGAATCCACTGTTCTCTATGAGAACGGTGGATTACCGTAATTACTGCGACGGATTGGCGCCGTACTGCAGCGCAAATCCGGCGCGCAGTACGGTGCCAATCCGCGCCGAAATAAGCCGGGTGAACGGCCCCTTAAGCCTAAAAAAAATTCTGTGAACAATACTCTGCTATTGTATAATTGGCATCACAATGTTCTATTTATCCCAACCCTCCCCATTGGCTGATAGATAAGTGGTTTAACCGCTTAAGCCCAAGGCCTGAAAGTACTTAATGACCAGCATATTTTTTTTAGTTTTTGCCTCTTTGTGAATAAACAGTCATTATTTTTTTTTTTTTTTTCAATGACGCAGTTGTATGAGGCCTTGTTTTATGTGGGAAAAGTTGTGATTTTTGGGGGCTTAGTTTGAGTTTACATACAAATTACTGCAGAACTTTTTTCCATTTTTTCCATTCTTTTTGTTTTTTTAATTATTATTTTAAACCATTCCTATTTCACACTAAATAACTATTAGATTAATTCTACAGGTTATTATGTTCATGTGGATATATCTCGTATGTGTAGTTTTTTTTAATTTTGTGTAATGTACGCACAATTATTTTTTATTAAATAGCTACTGTATTTTTATTTTATTATTTATTTTATTTTTTTATACACTTTTTTATGTTTTTTACTTTTTAATCAAAAATCCCATGAAGGGATAACTATGTTATATTAGTAATGTATTATCATATTCATATATGATAATACTTTATGTGTCAGTATGACACAGACAGCAGTAAGGGCAGCACACTGTGTGCCATGACTGCAGGTTTGTTATACAGACAGTCCTGGGGATACTCCAGGTCTCCAGGGCTGACTCTACAGTTATGATGTTCATCTCTTACTTCATACACTATAGAAGAGATGGCTGACCTGCTGACTAGCGCACATGCTATCACTGTCACCTGCAGTCCTCCTCCCTCCTATAGCAACGACCGCCTCCTAACTATTGCACATCTTTGGTATATGCTATAGTAGATGAAGAAGTTCTGGAGGGAATGTTATCACTTACTGAAATACAAATAGTAATAAAAATAAATGTATAATACACAGTGTATAACACATTATATACATTATATAGCCCATAGTGAGTCTGATAAATAAAGTATAAAAAGATCTGGAAAACCCCTGATTTCACACAGCATATTTACTATTTTGGTATCATAAAAACCTTACCCTGGTAATTACCGCAACATAGCTATGGCCAGCCCATAAACAGTAATAGAGCCAACATATTCCTATTTGAAATACATTTGCTTTATTTTCCGGCAGTATATGCTTTTTGTGTGGAATATGAAAGCTTGGTATACCCGTGTGTCCTGTACAGAAAGTGTGTACGTTAGACAAATAGAAATAAAAAATGATGTGGAGTGTACTGTGGTAAATCTGCCTGAAGACGCAAATGATTTTCAGAAGATTTTCTGCTACAAAATTACCTACAGAAATGCTGTGAATTTTCTGTTGTGAAAAATGTAAAACATTTCTATCCTATGTGGGTGTACCCTAAGGGTCACATGTATGAAAACTGTCTAGGTCTAAAACTCTCTTTGTTGGCTATAGCAACCAATTACAGTGCCCCATTCATTTTTCCAGAGCACTATATGTAATGAAAGGGGCTCTGATTGGTTGCTATGGGCAACAAAAAGTTCTAGACCTAGACAGTTTTCATACATGTGGCCCAAAATGTACAAGTGCAAACCAATACAAAAAAGTAGAAAAATAAATAAAATGATGGCTTCTATCATTAACAAGTTGAAAAAAACAAACATATCCCTAATGTCAACTTCTCCAGGAAGACCATCTGCAGATACGAAAGATATGAAAAAAATTATGTACACTATTGAAAAAATAGTGATTTCTGGAGATATTACAGTGGGGAAAAAAGTATTTAGTCATCCACCAATTGTGCAAGTTCTCCCACTAAAAAGATGAGAGAGGCCTGTAATTGACATCATAGGTAGACCTCAACTATGAGAGACAAAATGCGAAAACAAATCCAGAAAATCACATTGCCTGATTTGGAAAGAATTTATTTGGAAATTATGGTGGAAAATAAGTATTTGCTGACTTACCAACAAGCAAGATTTCTGGCTCTCAAAGACCTGTAATTTCTTCTTTAAAGAGGTTTTATCATTACAGGCTTTCATAGACTTGAGCTGTTTGTATCTGTTATAGCTTCACCGCAGGTTTACTGTGATGGGTCTGAGGATACATTTTCTATCTGTAATAATCCTAAAGCGAACTTATAAGTGATCTCCGCGACAGTCTGGTCACGAAGGGTCACTGGATACATAGCTAGACATACACAATAATATAACAAGTATAGTGAACTCGGGACAGGATTCTTTAGTGAGCAAGGTCCTGATACCATTTCTAGAGCTCTGTAATAATATTAATCTCACGTTTCATAGTGACCATGTGATTCTGAGAAGATCACGGAAGACACTCACTAGATGTCTAATTCGTATAAAAAAGAGTAATATTGACCAGATTCTGGAGCAGGGTCCTGGATAACACTTCTAGATCTGTAATAATAATAACGAAGCTTATATGTGACCAGTATTCTTCAGAGAAGGGTCTGGAGCACTTTCTAGATGCTAATAATAAAAACAAGTTATAGTTACCAGGATTATGATGGCACTAGAGTCCTGGATATCATTTCTAGATGTAATAACTATAACTCATGTAGTTACACAGTGACCGTTAATATCTGGAGAAGGTCTGGTATAACATTTCTAGATGTAATAATACAAACATATAGTGACCCCGGTGATTTGGGAGAACGGGTCTGTGATTACATTTTCTAGAGTAATATATAACAAGTAATAGTGGACCATGATTCCTGGAGGAAGGGTCCTGGAGACATTTCTAGATGTAATAATATATCGGCAGAGGTTTTATAGTGACCCAGGATTATGTGAAGAAGCGTTTCTGAACATTTACTCAGATGCTAATAATATTAAAAGTGTGATACACGTGACCGTAATTCTTGAGACAGGTGTCCATGGATTACATACTCTCGCTTGTAATAGTATAACGCTAAGTAATAGTGAACACGTGATTCTGGAGAAGGGTCAGGACATACATTTCCTAGAATGCGTTAATAAATATAACAAGTTTTGCGTAGAGACCCGAGGAATCTGGAGACAAGGGTCGTGGCGACCAATTTCTAGATGAAAAATATAACAAGTTAATAGTGACCGTAGTGATAATGGAGAAGGGTCTGGACACATTTTCTAGAGGTAATAATATACACAAGTTCATAGTGACCAGTGATTCTGCGGAGAAGAGGGTCTGGAAGACATTTATAGATAGAAATCTAATATAGCACTCTAGTTATAGTGACTCGCGAGAACCTATGGAGAAGTTTCTGGATACATTTCTGAGATGTTAAATAATATAACCCCAAAAATGTTGTACAGTGACCGGCTATTCTGGAGAAGGTCTGGAACATTTCTAGATGTAAATAATATAGACAAGTTATAGTGACCAAGGTTTCTGTGGAAGGGGTCTGGAGACATTTCAGATTAATAATATTAAAATTATAGTGACCGGGATTCCTGCGGCAAGGGTTAGCTACATTATCTTAGACTGTAAACTAACACTAGACACAAGATTCATAGTGAACGTGATGAGCGTGTAGAAGGTTCTGGGACACATTACTAAATGTAATACTTACATAACAGTAGTTATAGTGACCTATTAGGCTTAATTGTCTGGACGAAGCGGGTCATGGACACGATATTCCTAGATATAATAACACAGAACAAGTTACTACAGTGACGCCCTCACTGTGTGACATTCCTGGAGCAAGGGATCTGGATACATTTCTAATGATGTAATATTACACTAACATGTCTTATAGCGGACACCCTGGTAGATTCATGAGAAGGGTCTGGCAGAAAGGTTCTTCTAGATGTAATAATATAACAACGTTACGTGACCCATGGGAAATGTCATATGATAAGTGGTCTGGAATAGCATTTCTAGATGTAATAATAACAACTACACGTTATTAGCTGAGACCCAGGTTCTGGCGATTACTGGAGAAGGGTCTCTGACGACATTTCTACGACTTTAATATCATATAACAACAACAAGTTGATATGAACCAGGGATATTCTGCGGCAAGAAAGACGGTCTTGATGCAGAGAGATCTAGACTCTACTGTACATTAAGAGATAACCAAGTTACTTATAGCTCGGCCGCTGATTCTGGACTAAGGGTCCAGATACATTTCCAGATGTAATAATATAACAAGGTTATAGGACCGGGAATACCTGTAGAAGGGTCCTGTAGACATTTCTAGATGTAATAATATAACAGTTGATAGTGACCGGAATCTGGAGAAGGGGTGCTGGTTAACATTATCTAGATGTAATATATAACAATTATCAGTCTGAGACCCTGGATTCTGGAGACACGCTACTGTGAGATATTTCTAGATCGTAATCATAACAAGTTACAGTGACCGGGACTTCTGGCATAAGGCGCGGTCCTGTGACACATCTCTTCTAGATGTAACTAATAGATATACAAGTTTCATAGTGACACCGATCTGGCGATTGCTTGGAGAATGGTGCGGAGACATACTTCTAGAGATGTAATAATCTGAAAACATTGATAGTGACACCACCGGATTCTGAGAAGGTCCTGGGAGGACATTTTTAGATGTACAATCATATTAATAAGTGATATAATACCAAGATTCTGCGAGAATGGTTTGGATACATTTCTAGAAGTAATAATAACAAACAATTATAGTACATGAGATTCTGGAGAAGGGTCGGATACATTTTTTATTTTTTTTTAACAGTATCTTTTATTTAACATTTTTGTGAGAGAACAATAATAACTCAAATAGATCAGCGTATCAATAAAGCATACACCAATGTACCAATATGAAAGGTAAAGCATAGGGCCTAAACATAGGCGTAAAATGACAGTAGCAGTATATCAAAGCCAGCAAAGCACGTTATTCTAAACCAAAAAACCATACATGCAAGGCATAAAGCAGGTCTTGCAGTAGACAACAGGAAGAATCTACTACCATGGTGATCTACACCTGACTATGACACAGTCTAGGGCACAGTATAATAGGACGGGGAAAAGGTGAGGGAGGCGGGGGAGGGTGGTCGCTCACACGAACGTTAACCTCCCCAATCGGCAATCCAGGGCGTCCATATGAGCAAGTTGCGACATGCTCAGGCTTATACACACAGTCAGTAAAAGGACACAAGGAGTCGCCCATCCACGCTGCACTCACACAGATCCGATGTGGTGTCAGGGTCCCGTGGAGGGACGGAATGGTGTGGCTGATCTCATTCCAAAAGGGCAGAGAATCATGCATTTAGCAGCCGTGAGGATATGGATGAGGAGCTTGGAAGCATGTCCTAGGAGAGACGCTATCCAATGGGATATTCAGAAGGAACAAGACCTCGAAGGCGGCTCTGCCAGACCTCCTGCTCGAAAATGGCCGTTAGAGCCCGCTGACCCTGTAGCCAGGAATGACTTGAACACTGCTCCGGGCAGTCCCAGGAAAATATGGGTTAAGTGACCTGATGCCGATGGCTAGCCACACCTACCACAACAGGCCGAACGGCGCTCTGTGGTTATAACTTATAAGCATCACTAGTGAGTGATGGTACCAGCTGATCAAATCTTGTAATTCGACATTTCTCCTTCTAGGCACACCGCGCGAAACACGAGGAAGTTTGAGCCCGCTCTGTCCACATGGTCCTGCCAACCTGGTGTGGAGAAGCGCTTCCGTTCACCAGGAACATGTCTTTCACCCTTATGTGCATTACACATGTCTTACAATTCTGAGTCGGTCGGGGGATCATTCACAGTATGTCGTAGATCACAATGGAGATGAGCCCTCTTGAAACGACTGCCCTGTACCCTGCACAACCTTTCAAAGAGGTGTGCGGGATGGCGAAGAGATGTCCTCCTGGCGAGTGTCTGCATAAGGTTTTTTAACTTTAGAAGATAGGGACATATGTGACTACTGGATGGGAGAAGTCATGAGTTGGATCTTGCAAAGCTGCCTACACATGTGATTGGATGAGTGCACACTACGACGCGAAAATGAGCTATGTCAGCAAATCGGGAACAAATTATTATGTTGCCACGGGTCTACAAAGGGGTGCTGTGGTGCCTGGCCGATAGTAGAGAGGTGTAGAGAAAGGAGACCATTGGGGATGCTATAGAGGCCAGTTGAAGTGTGTATCGACAGTTGTTTCCCGATTGCCCCTAGGTGAAGTAGACATCGCCCCAATAGGGCCGCCGGAGTACGCAGACCTCCTCAGCATGCCACAAAAACATGTGGGATGGAACGGCGCCATCCACAGTTTCTCAATTTCCATCCATTTTTGGAGTATCCAGGAGTGTGGACCATGCCGGGATGACCCGCAATCCGGCCGCCCAGTAGTATTTTCAGAATGTTCGCACAGCAAGCCAACCCCCCCTCTAGCCTTTGCTCGCCATTCAGGTCTTCCCTTGCTGTATTCGATCATCACGCCCATCGTCGCCCAAGGATAAATATGACAATGCTGGCTATTGCACCAGAGTTTTTAAGGGTTTATCTCTATGAGAATTGGAGCCTCACCGGAGGGTCTTTCGAACAGTACATAATTTGGGCAGGATGTAATTTTTAAAACTGAGGCTATGCGGCTCCTAAATGGGATAGTGCTCAATGGAGTCGCCAATTTGCTTAGGTAGGGTAAAGCGATTTCTAGAAATAAATGGGGGGGATAGTGTAAGCGCTCATAAAAGCGTGACTTGTAATTTCTGGCGTCACACACGTGAGGAACACCTAGACATACTTTAGTGATGAGAACAGATCCGCAAGTAAATCGCAGTTGATAATGCATGGAGATCTTGAAGTTCAGCTAGGATTCACGTCGAAGTTAAGCGCACAGGGAGAGCCTCCGTTTCTAGATGCGTTGACCTGAAGGCCCGTAGAGCTGTCGCAAGTCCTTCCACTGATAGAGTGTGCAAGCTAGAGAGGGAGGGGGGAGTGAGGTACGGTCTCCTGCGTTCAATAGAACGTTCTATCGGGCAAAAAGTGGAGAGACTTTAAACTCTCCTGTCCCTTTTTTTCTTTTTTTTTTCTTTTTTCATAAATTTTTTATGCACATTTTTCAAACGTTAAACAATAAACACAAATCTCCTGACCATGACTAATGATCATATCTCGTATTTGCATAATCTCCGCGGCCGTGCCTGGAATATTGTCAGAAAATTACCATACAGAGAAAAAACAACAAATTACAAGGGTATTCAAAAAGAAATGAAATTAAACAAAGACTATCAACACACTACTAAAAGTGCAACTGCGTCCTAACCTTCATCTCTCGAGACCAGTGCGGCGGTCCTTAATGAAACCTCGTACACAAAGACACCAAAGTATCCTCAGACTTGAAGTCTCGCGCAGCTGTTTGCCCCAATATCCTCCCTTACACGTACCAATCGGTAAAACTTGAACCTCTGCACTAAGGGGCTTCTATCTCTCTGTCGAAGTAAAACACGACGAACTTCTTTCTATGCAAAGATACTTCTCCAACGTCTCGAAAGAACCCCTGGGGTCGGTACATCTCCTACTCCTCTCTTAGTACCTCCAGTCCCTTGTCTCGTGCGAATAAAGATAATCCTTCCCTGCTTTACTCTGACCCCGGAGATTGACGGGAGAGTAGCGGGCTTCAGCCATAACTGCAAGAGGCTTCGTTTCGCTCCAAGAGGGCACAATGTGTGAACTATCTCCCCCGTGAAACCGGTGGAGGGCGAACTGACATCCCCAGAACCCTCACTTCCCTCCATACCGGGTGATTCCCGCAGCGATAAGACAACGCGCCTCGTGACAGAGAGGAGACCTCACGACATCGGCAGCATGAGTTTTCTCTCTACATAGAGTGAGCAACTGAACACCCGAATGTGAGAAGCGTCTTGGATACAAAAGAGTCATACTTTATACTAGGTCTTTGTGATTCCTCAGTATCTGACTCACAGGTATCTAGGTGCGAGAGTCATTGCATACTCACGCACAGAACCTTACGATAGCCATAGGTCCCTAATTCTACACAATGAGTAGTGACCAAAGCCTATTCGGCAGTGCGAGAGCCTCTCTTCGGGGAAGAGATTCTCGAAGAAGGCGAGGTGGCAAAAAGCTCCCTCATCACCCACAACTGGTATACCACACAAAGCTGCGTGTATAGAAATCGAGTCTGAATCTTAGCCGCCACAGGGGTATTCACACACTCCACATAGTTATTGAACACAAACCAGTTTAGGGTGGAAGAAGACGGGCATACGCACTATTACGCGCGTGTGCCAACTCTAGCACCTGGCGTCTCACGAGTACACAAGGCAGTTCAGTACAGCTCTCATGGCGCCAAATTCTCTACCAGAGACACTCAGTGGATGACCGGACGAGATGAGCGAGAGCGGCGTCCCTCGTGCACTGATAGGGAAGATTCCAGCCGAAACACAGTCGCGAAACACACCACAAGTGTTCTGCAAACAGAAACGCCAGCCAAAGGCGAGTTTCAACGCGAGCCCCGATGCGACCGCCTCAGTATGTACGTCAACTGCGTAAAGGCGGCCCAAGCTGTACTTGTTGCCCGTTATGCGACTTCAAATCTATTACTATGAGGCCCGTCTGGTCTTGGCGTCCCCTACCCATGTCCGTCGGGCATGAGACGCTGAATCTAACCTATGGTTCTCATTTCTATGTACCTTTACATCTCGGCCGGGAGCCAAAGGCTCAGACGTATCGCTTAGTAGAGTCATCATCGAAAACGGGATCTTGAGGATTGTCTGTGAGTTTAGAAGGCAGTGCAATTGTCTGCGCGCATGCACACTCGTGTGCCCGTGGATCCACTCCACTCGGTAGTTGAGAGAATGAGTAGCTGAGAGGGTCAACGGAGGGAGGGCACCCGCAGAGAGACACTCCTCGGGGATATAGAGGCGAACGCCCTCTTTAGCACAGTCCTACATACGTACCAAACTGGATAGAACAGTTGCGGGGTTACTACTCATGTGGTGACGAAATGCTTAGTGATCTAAACTTACGCCGAAAAAGGAAATCCACTCTCCTCGGCGTACCTGGGGGCCGTCTCTGGCCATTGGCCAAGAATCGATTCTGAGTGATACCTCCCAATAAGCCTTATTCCTGTTTCAATCGGGGGAAACTTTAGAGTCACGACCTCCAACCTCCTACTGTCTGTGCGGTCATGCACTTACGGGTCGAGGCTAGGCACGACTCTTACGAGTGTATCGAGTACACTTGGTTAACCGATTCACGAGGTATGAGTATGGCACTCCTGTCTCTAGGCGGCGTCTCTGCCTCTATGCAATAGAGTACTGCTAGCGACTAGAAAACAAAGAATCGGCGCGGAAACCTCTATCCGATCCCAGGGTGCTCTCTAGAGAGTCTTAAGTCACAAGTAGCTCATAGCGAGGAGTCTGCTCCAAACGCCTTAGGTGCCTGACGAATGGTGGAAGTCTAAACTCTCTCTATCTATGTCGAGTGACACAGCTGTGCCACTCGGGAGGGTAATGAGTGCGGCTATTTACATTGCTCATACTTCAATCAAGTTACGCTTTCTCGACCACCAATACAGGTACAGGAGCACACTGACTCAACTGCCAGATTCTTTGTATAGGAGATACAGTTCCGTTAGGATGTCAGCGTAGTAATCCGTATTCGTTACAACACTGCAAATATGAGATCCCAGAGTGCGAACAATTGTTTGACGCCTAGGAAAACTAATATACGCCAGGATTCATCTGTGTACAGTGAACTATAGGTTGATGGCGTGACAGTCAGAAGAGCGATAGCTCTGACATTAGCATCCACTCCGACAGTCTCGTATGAATATTACAGCCTGACGCGTTTATGCCTATAGAGATGATTCTACAAGACTCTCTCCGTCTTCTGTGCGTGAGCTGCCTTACTGACGAAACAGGTCGAACATCTATTGGGGGACGGCTGGAGACGACTTATAGGCGTGCTCACCGACCGCGCAAACATGAGGATTTTGACGAGTTATCACTTATTCCTAGCTGTGTCATCAGTGATAAGACACTAGCGTAGACTGCTAAATCATCCTTCTGAGCGGCCTGAAAGCTACTCTTTTAGGTGCGAACAATGACACAGCACACTTCTGGAGGAAGAAGGGGCATAGCCTGTTTTAACATGAAACAGTAGCGACAGTGGCAGTGGAGTATGTACAGAGGCCGAGACAGTCACAGGGAGTAAGTCATCCTGTTTATTCTAGAGAGGATTATACTAGTGATCATCTCCACGCACTCACACGGTCAACGACAAAGGCACACGACATATATGAGGTCACACTAGCTTAGCCTGCATCGAGACCATGCATAGCCCGCAAGAGGCCTTGGGATTGTCGCCCTCATACTTCCACTGTGCATCGAAATGAGCAAGGGCAGGGGAGTGGAGCGTTTCTGAGTACACTCAGCGCGGTGCGTATGAAGTGGTCTCGTAAAGTATGATAAGGCTTGAATGTGGAATTGATTTATCTCGACATACAGAGGTGCTTGTGATTACAAAGATAACTATGTGGGGATGACACTTTTTGCTAGCATCTGAGTCACTACCTAGCGAGACTTGTGCAACTGATTATTTGGAATATTATTACAGGTGGCTTGTCACGAGTCTTTATTGGGAATTCACATTATGTGTGTGGTGGAGATATATGTGCATGGCGAAACATACACGTTTATAAGAGTTCATACAGTGCGTCATGGATGGATTGTTGAGTCTGCGACATGTAGTTCAGGAACACACGTGACGATAACTACAAGAATGTGAAGAAGCTATACAATCACATAATAACGATTTGGATCGATTATAAGTTGCGTTACATCGTTCACTGCATCAGTATTTCTATTAGGTGAGCGTCTGAGGGATGATCTAGAACTTTAACGTAAACATATGTACAAGATAATTAAATAGGCTTGAATTATATGTCTCAAATAAGATCACTCACTCACAAACATTCATGTAAAAGTACTTCAGTCTATATCATATTAGACTATGTGTCATGTATATTGATCACTTGAAATGTCTTGACAGACTTTGTGCGTATTGAGTGTATGTGGAATACATTTATGGCGTAGGGGGGTAAAGTCTATACTGAGGGGGTATCTGATAGGCGGTTGTTAATTGGGACAGCTGGGGGATCGGTTACAAGTATTTTGATGAAGGGAGAGGGATAAGAAACAAGACAGTTCGAAAGTATTATAAGTATAATGATTATGGAGAGTGGTAGCGATAGAGACAGGAGCTAGAGGATAGGGTTAGTATGGGAATAGTTGGCAGTTTTTGTGCTGTGTACTATATTTGGCAGACTGATGGTGATTCATGAGGTCAGACACAGTATATTTCTGTTAGTATCAGGTTGTTTAATTCACACACATGAGGGGAGGGGTTGACAGTACTCTCGATGTATAGACTCACATTAGACATTAAGACATGGAAAATTACATGTGCATATGGAGATGTGTGTTAGGCTGGGTGAATGAGATATCGTTATTGTGAAAGAGAGGATTATAGTATATTTTGAGTTACTGAGTAGAGTATATACTTGAACATTACTGAAATTATTTTGAGACAGACATACGACTGTGACACTTGGTATACTATTACAAGTGTCATGTTGTGTGGGGTGATAACACACACACTTGTGAGCGTGAGAGCGACGACACATATATTCTTAGAATGGGGGTCAGTTCATGCGATCACACATGTGAGAGGGGGTGGTTAGGGGGAGGGGATATAATAACAGCATTTGGTGTCATCACAACTCATGTGAGGTCTCATAGTGACAAGTCAGTAATATCTTATGGTTGTGTATACACTGATGAATTTTGTGAGATAGTGAGAGTCACACAAGGAGAGGAGAGAACACACAGCACAGTGTATGTGGTAGGGAGTGGCGTCTTAGCTCAGTGACAATATTTGAGCAGATTCATGTCTCAAGACACTATGGCACAAGTTGAGTGGGTGGTGTTACTGACATAAACGTATTGGTATGGAGGTGGGCTGGGTAGTGTTGAGGACATACTTTAACATTAGAACATTGGAATCAGTAGTGATAGTCTACTAAACAACAGTGAGGGTGTATTTCAGACACAGACAGAGGAGATGTATGTATAGATGCGCGGTTGAGATGAACACTGACAGAGCTGAGCACACAGTGTGTTGCAAAGCGATATTTGGAGGGATATCATGTCTGCGATAGTGAACATTAGCGTGACGGGGTTGTGCACACAAGACACACTATGGTCAGCATTTCGTGCGTGGCGATAAGGATTGATCTAGGCTATCTCAGTACATACATTTGAACATCTCGTCTTGGACTACATTGGAGAGATCTGGACATCATGTCATAGGGAAGACAACTGCACGAGTCTACTATACTATACAGGTATCTAATATATGTTATAGGACAATACACTCATATTGGAATACACATCATGGTCACTCGAAGAGACACACACATGGTCTAAGATTCATGGAGTGAGAGTAGTGGATGATCTCAAGTGAGGTCACATTTGTTTAGGGGATAGTGTGCACTAAGTTGTGGGAACTGGGAACGTCACAACTCTGTCAAATGTCACTTATGTGTTAAGTGTGTGAACGGTGATAGTCTACAGAGACATGAGGGGTCAATGATGGAGGCTTGATGAATCATAACACTCAAGGTCATGAAACAAGACATGGTGGTAGATTAGGTGAGGTACACGGGTTTGGTGGTCTACGGCACAGTAGATCTAGTCATGGTATCTGACTGGCACTAGATATGAGAGTATAGATATGAGGACAGTACAGAGGACAGACTAGACAAGGGATGAGCTGGGACAGGGTGGTGAAGACGGCGTGGTATGGACAGCTTTCGTAGTCACATTATCCTATTGATAGTCTTCACACAACACGGTTGTCAAGACAGAGGTATGAGCATTAGCATACTAGTACGGACGACATATTCTTAGAAGTGTGTTAAATACTTCTAAAGGTAAGTGAGATGGTAGGGAGAAACATCTACAGCACGGTGTCTGTGAATGATTATAGTTACTAATTGGTGTGCTACGCTAGGGAAACAGATGGATAATTGGGTGGCGAGGGGTCATTAATAATATGCTGGGTGAATGTATGTAGATTTGGTGATGTTGTGTGGGAACACTATTTGATAGAGATACATTTTTTAGAGACTTTATGGAACGAGTTCTATTAACTCTTGCAAAGAGACTGGAGGGTGTTGGAAGTAGGGGTTTGCAAGACTAGGAGGGATATCGACACTGTACAGCACGAGTATGTCACGAGATGACATTACATACTTAGGCGTGGGGAGAGGGGATGGACGGCAGGTGGACACGGGACATTAGGAATTTGATGTAGAGTTGGTGGTGTGTAGCGGGAATGTATTTAACTCTAGAACAATGTTCGTCTCACGAGGATCTACACAAGTGAACTTCACTAAGGTGTATCTCAACTAAGTGAGATAGCAAGAGTTTGTATCAGCATATGAGGGGCATCATAAGAATGTGTAGGATGTGTAAACAGATGTATATTCAAAGATAGTTGGGGATAGATTCTAGTTGTGTGGTGTTTAAAACGTGTGAGGACTTATCTGTGTTTTGTAGATGATATGAAAGTCATTTGGTAACATTGTGAAATAGGGTGGGCAAGGGTAGGGCACGATACACAAAAGTCAATATGTTCAGATTGAGAATCACTTGTGTTATGTTCACACAAAGCTGCGGCGTATACACTAGTATCTGGTGACGGTCATATATGTTCTTTATATGGTAATAGGCGGATTATGTGACGGCGAGGGTGGGACATGCAGACATGCAGACCTCAGTAGCATCTTAATATGGAAGTGTGGTGCGATCTTATATCTTTACAAACTGATTGTCTACGTGTGCGTAACAAGTATAGGAGGGGTGATAGACACAGTAAGTTATATACATGACATCTAGGAAGACAGTAGGCAACATTAGGTAGAATGAATAACGGTATTACAGGTGTGTGGGCGGTGGCGAGTGGCAGAGGTGTGATGGGTATCACACATGTACACAAGTGAAGACAAGGGGGAGCAATATGGTCTTCGTATAGGCGGTCTAGTGGTAACACAGATTGGCGGATCTGAGTTTATTCAAGAAGCTCAGGTGGGACACATGGATGTTAGGGGATGGGTGACAGACATACGACATAAAGTATGAAAGGGTATTTTTGCGTACATGAGACGGTTCGAGTTTTGCAGTAGTGTGAGGTGAAGTAGGGGGGTGGTATGAATGTATGGTGGATAGTTGGGTGGGGTAGGACAACTTGATTTAACGAACACAGGGGCACACACGAGTACAGGTGATGAGGCATCTGACTATAACAGTAGAGTGTCACTCTCTGGGACATGTACGTATGTCTTATCAACGATCATGATAGGTAGATCTTAGTCTTGTGAATAGCACGTGGGACGTGTGGGTTGATTTGTCTACTACTAAGAGGTCTGAGAGGGATTCTAAGGTTTGGTTTGGAGAGATTAGTAGGGGAGATAAAGCAGTGGGTGGAGGCGTGGGTTAGAGAGATAACAGCATGGGGAAGACGGCGCGTGCTGGGTGAGAGCTAGGTGTGGTGAAGATACATCTGTCAGCACGGTACAGGAACAATAGGACACACTTAGTGTTATCACAGCAGCTATATAACACGAAGTGCATTGGGTGCATAACAGATAGGTGCGACTGGATAGTTGTGCATGGATAGTGGAGGGGAGGAGAGGGGGTATCAGGGTGACAGGAGCTATCTGTGAAAGACGTGTGGAATTTAAGTATGGTCTGGGATATGGGGATCGACAGATGTTGGGTCATGAGGCTAACGAATGCTTTTTGGGAACAGGATATGGAAAGGTGACACTGTGTGGTACATAGATATGTCAACAGGTAGCTGGTCATAGTATAGGTTGTATGGTAGTATCAGGTGTCTAGGTTGGTATAGAGTCTGTGGTGGGGAAGTGAGTATCTTAGGACGACAGGGTTCTTATTGGCTACGATTATGTAGAGTACGGAGTGATTCTTTTTATATCAAGATGATCTTTCTTTTCAGTTTAAGGGTTCTAATGAGGGTGTGGGGGTGAGTTGGAGGAGACACACAACAGTGGGTAGGTAGGTAGGTACAGAGTATAGGGATGAAGATATGTGGTATGTGTAGGAATGCTACACAGTAATAGGACATGATACTCTATACTAATCCTTGTACACACGAGGGGGACAGGGATAGTTGAGTAACATGGGACAAGGTATGGAGAGAGTGTTGAGTATGTCACAACACACTGTGAGACTGGGGTCATGTCATAGAGTAGGATTAAGAACAGACGTTACTTCTGCGTGGAGCGAGAGGTCACGTGCGTAGATGTCAGACAGGATGATGTCAGTAAGACATCTGAACAAGAGTGCGGGGAATTGAGTACATCTCTGACACGCACATGCACGGCGACATGGTGACTATTTATTGGTGCAGGCGTACTACGAGTCTTGAGAGAGCACTAACGATTTGGGTTGACAGTGGAGGGAGTCAACATCGGAAGTAGTGAGAAATCTTTGGACATCCAGTGATGGGAGGAAAGTTATGTATGTGTTAGGGAGAACACACACACACACCACACACACGGGAGTTTTTTGAGGTAGAAGAAAGTAAATTTGTGGACACTTACATAGTCAGATGTGAAATTGAAAATGTATGGGGTGTAAGAGGACGTAGGGAAGACATAGACACGTATTACAGGACTATGATTGAAGAAATCGGCTTAAGGGTATCGGTGGGAGATTCTATAACCAGAACAGGGCGGCCAAATTTTGAGAAAACATCTGTTGTCTACTTGTAGTTCTTGTGCGTGGTAACACACAGAATCAGACACAGAGTGTATCGGACAATATCTATTTGAGGTGACTCATGATGTGAAGGAGGTCACAGATTGAATGAATTACGGCGTGGATAAGTCAGAGTCAGCAGTCAGTGGAGGACAAGTGGGGATATTCTACTGGGGTAGGGTAGCTACGGTATAGGTACCAAAAGCATAGTGGAGGTTAACGACTGGAGAAGGAGTGTGAGTGATTGATTTGAGTATGTGGCAGCGTAGACACGTAGGAACACAAACTGGGGACACACAACAGGAATACTGTACAATGGTGGATTTATAGTAACATGAACACATGTGTTTGGTCTTCCATCGGGATCTTATTTGAGTCTAAGAGTATGGGATGGGAGAAGGTGTAACGTGTACATTATGAGGATGGTGGGGATAGGAACGGTGGGTTAGGTGACAATAGGAGAAGTAGAACAGGAAGACAACACAGGGGTAGAGGCGGAAAGGTAATACATCGTGGTGGACTGTCATGACACGTGCAATATCTCACTTACAGCAGACACATGGGAGGTACATCAGTTAGTGGGAGTAAGTAATATATAAGAGTCTTGCAAGAGAGCAACAAAGAGTGAGGACAGTAACAGATGAAGTGATCATAAGGAACAGATAGTGCGTGTGAATGGCGATAGGCTATAACACAACAATCTAAGGGCGGCATGAGAGCAAAGGGGTACATATAAAGGTACTATGTCTCTTCTTGGTGGGGTCACAAGAGTGGTGGAAAGTCGGTCCCACATGTGCAGGATTGGATTAAGAGTCAGATAGGTGATGGGTTCTAGACACTGTCACACAAGTTCAACAACACAATGAGCAAGGGGAAGTAATTGCATGGAATGGTGTGACACACTGTGTTCAATTGGACACAATACAACAGTGTCAGTTCTTATTGATGTATAGACACGGTGAGAGACATACATATAGTCAACATTCATCTACAGAGGACAGGGATCACTCAATGCGGGAACAGATCAGATGACTGAGGTGACTCACATCAGGAGAAAACAACATAGAACATGCGATAATCACAAGGTTGTGACTGTTGCAGTAGGTGAGATGTTACGAGAGTATGAGAATCTGGTGACTGGAATATGATAGGGTGAGATGAGTGACAGAGTGACACACACATTAGACAGAAACAGGTGCACATGAGTTTGGTTGGGAACAGAAAACTGAAAGAGTACTATAGAGAGTGGCTCGGATTCTATAAAGGTATGAACAATTTTGACGAGGTTGTGTATACGACAAAGGTATGAGTGGGTGTTGCAGGGAGACACAATTTATAGAGATGGGAGGGACACTGCTAGAACACAGTGCGCACGATAGACTATCAGGAGTCGAGTGAAGTAGTGTGAAACGAACAGTAGGAATGGAGAAGGACAGGTATAGAGTATGAGTGTGTGGTTGTGATTGTATTGTGGAGTGGTAAAAGTGGGAGTTAAACTGATTACACGGGGGAGTCACTCAATAATATGTGTAGGACACAACGACAGTTTAGGGGTACTATCTATAAACAGAAGAATGAATATTGCTTCTCAGGGGGGAGACACACATGTTTGTTGGATCGGAAATGATGGCATGTATGGATAGTATATACTCATGAGGAGACAAAAAGGGTTGGGGTCACATATGGGGATCATGGTTAGAACAACAGGTTGAGGGGGTTATATGTGTGTGAACGAAGGTACTTGGTGCGAGAACACGGTGAAGAGTGATGTAGAGTCGTCTGGGAGCTGGGTGGATTGAATAAGGGTAAGGGGAAGATAACACTCTAATGTGAGTGCATAAAGTTTAGGGATTTGTAGGTGGAAACAAATGGATGATCTGGACGGTGGTGCATTCACAAAGTCGCTTGCATGGACAAACTTAACATGAAATAGTTAGTGGAACATACAAATTGTCCTGTAGGACAACATGTGAGGTAGGAGTGGACATTAACAGTGATAGTGGACACACAATGCAGAAAGTCACAAGAATGTGAGTCAGAGAGGAGAAGTCTTTTGGACGGTTAAAGATCAGGAAGTGTGGGGTTCGATTGAAATAAACGAAATGTGAGCCAGTAAATTAACGACAACAGTGATATCTAAATAGGTGACGGGGTAGGGATGAAGCGTGGGGTAAGTAATACGAGACACCGTAGTCTCTCTAAATCTAAGGGCGTGTCATACAGCTATAGCATACTCATGTGATAGCATTTTGAACATGTATTTTGAGGACTCATGGCAGCGTGCATTACGAGTCTTGGAAGTTCTTACAATGCGAGGTGTATGTAGGGTAGATTTGAGGAGAGAATGCGCAAAAACGGTGGCATCACAACAAGATGGTTAAACAAGACATAAGGACGACAAAGCACAGACGGTGCTCATCTCTCACACATGTACAGGGTGACAGTGGAACATATTGTAGAGGTGGTAGAAATCTACTTGGTCATGTGAGTAAGGGTTAATAGAGGGACGACAGACATGGAGGGTAAGAACAAAGGTGGAGAGTGTGCATGGGGGGTCAGGGTGGGGAGAGAGGATTTGTTATACATGGGGAGGGAGTGGACTGGGGAGAGGTTGAGTGTATCACGCGTTAGGAACACTACTGGAGTACAGGATCAAATTCACACAGGGTGGTCATAACACGGTGAGTGTGTAGGAGATAGGATATGTCTGGGCGAGTTCATTGGAGGTGATTGGGTTCTAGGAGTTACAGATGGTGATAGTGTAGACTGAGGTAGGGACTGGACACAGGGGGGGAGATATCTTGGTGGTATGTTTTTGTTATGGGTTTTTTTTTTTTTTTGGGGAATGTAAAGGAGAATGGATATGAAGGAGACATAGTGTGAGTTAAGAGTGTAGAGAGTGTGTTTAGAGAGACATATGTATTTGCAGAGCGATATGGCAACATGTGAACACATCGACATATATGGGTGATGAGGTAGATGTGAGCACAAGGTGGAGGTTTGGTTGATGTGATTGAATGGGGGGTATTCTACACTATTAGAGTCTCTTGAGGAAGAGTCACATAACAACAGCATGACAATGTTAAAGGGATACAAGATGAACATGCAGTGACAGTTGAGTCTGTCTTGGGAGAGATAGTTAAGTCAGATTTTGGGAGACATGTATAACTGGAACAAACTATGATTGAGCAAACAGGTGACATCAAGTCTACTTATGCAGTCGGCGGCGGTTAGGTGTAGATATGCACAGATGTGATTACTGGATGGGTGAATGTCAAACACTTGGTGAGACCTTATTCTGACACACAAAAGGGAATGAGAGGTGGATATAGTGTCGAGGTTTACTCGAAGTCTGAGATTCGGATAGGACAGACAGTTTACATCGAGTATCTCTCGGTACTCTATAGAATCCTCTATCTTGCTCTCAGGATCATTCTATCATCTCTCTATATGGGTTATCTAGTTGTATTAGAGTCTATCACTCTATAGGTTATCTCTCTATCCCAAAGAACACACATTTGACAAAGTGGTATTCATTGGATCATATGACGGTGTATGTGGTTGGGCGACCTAGACAGGTAGTATTTGTGGTATCAGGCCACGAGTATAACACAGTAAACACAATGTTATGACACAACTACTGGGGGTGTGACATAAATGAGTGTAGTAGGGGGTAGTAGTTGGCAACTGGGTTCTTGTCGATTATAGTTGGGGTACAACAATTGATCTAAGTAGCGATCATGTTATTGACAGAGAGTATAGCAGTAGATCTATGTTAGGGCAGCATGTAGGAGTAGACATGGACTTTCTATTTATTAGTTGCGAGGCACATCTGTCAAGTGACAGAAGCATTAAATATAGTAAGTACAAGGGACATATCTCAGTGCGCATAGAGAGGGTGTGAGTTATAGGATATATTAGTGTATTTGGGACGAATTGTATTAACAAGGAGATAACGTTGATCAGGGATACACTGTACAGGAGGGGTGTGGTTAGGAGTAATATGTGCGTTATGAATTTTTATGGGATGGAAGGTACAAGGGTAGTCAATGGAGCAGACAAACGTGGTCATTCGTGGGTTAGATGGGAGAGAGTACAGGGTTCTAGGTATAACACAGTGTTTCTGTAGTAGAATTGTACAAAGGCAGACGATGGTTTGAACACAGGATACTATAGGACATGGCACAACACATGTATAGTTGAGATTGTGACTTCCTTATGTGTGTCTTTGCGGTGGGTATACAATACATCTGAACCATGAGATAGATATTGTATATCTATAACAGGTGATGAATTTGTATAGATGGGGAGTTGATATGTGTATGAGTGATTGGAGCAATTACAAAGACACAGGGAGCGTAGTATACAACAGAGAACTCTGACAATAGGATGGGAGAGGGGGTGTTGTGTTATTGATTGTTTGGGTGAATGAAAGGAGTATGTTGAAAGGGATAGTGTTAGGGGAGTGTGGTATGAGTGTTTGGGTGCGTTAAAGGAGAATGTTGAAGGTATAGTGTAAGGGGGTGGTGTTGGTATGAGTGTCTTTGGGAAATTAAGTAATATGTTTAAGGGTATAGTGTTAGGGGGTGTTGTGGTGATGTGTTGGTTGAATGTAAAGGATAATGTTGTAAGATGATAGGGTTTATTGGGTGTGTACGTACACTGACGTATGTTATTGCGTCTTGAATGTGTTGGAAGGGACTATCTATCTGATTTGAAGTGTGATATTACACACAGGTTTGTGAAGGTGGTGTTAGGTGGTATTGGTATTCATGATTGAGAGTGTGGGTGTACAGACATGATAGTATTGAAGTACACTGCGGCGTGGTCACACAATGAGGGACTTAGCTTGTTTTAGGGGTGTGTGGGTGATCTAAGAGATGTTTGGGTTAGTGGAGAAGTTGACAAATTAGACAAAATGTTCAAAGGAGATATATATGTTAGGTGTGGGTGTGGGGTCTTGTTACTGATTGAGACATTGGTAGACACACACACAGGTACAATGCTGTGAATGTGAACAGGTGGGCTACTGGAACAAGTAGTCTGGTGAGATTGTTAGGGAGATGAGCAGTGTTGTGCTGTGGATTAAGACGTGATGTGGAGAATGTTGAATGGGGGGGGGGGGGGGGGGGGGGGGGGGGGGGGGGGTGGGGGGGGGGGGGGGGGGGGGGGGGGGGGGAGGGGGGGGGGGGGGGGGGGGGGGGGGGTGGTGTGGGTGTGAGTTAAGGGTAGAGTTTGTTGTAGTAGGGTGTGTAGTTTGTGCTTGCAGCATTGGTTCTGGAGTTGACATGTAAAGGACAACTACATGTATGTCTAAGGCGGGTGATCGAGGTAAGTGGGGTCGTTGTGTGGTGTATCAATGAAGTTGACTTCTGTGGTGATCACGATGTTCTAACAGTTACAGAATCTGTATGAAGGGCTAGTGAGGTTAATTGGGTTATTGTGTGTGGGTATGCAGGTGTTTGGGAGACATGTAAACACGGAACTATGAGTGAAGGGTGACTAGTGGTGAGTCAGTGTTAAGTTGATGTCATGAGTGATAGTCTTTGGTACGATGTGTAACGGAGGAGAACACTTTGGGAGACACAAAGGCACATTCTCAGTGTCTTAGGGGTGTCGTGAGTGAGTATGTAGATGACACATGTCTTATGGTTAATGAAAACAGGAGAACAAGTGATTAAGGGTACATATACGATGTACAAGGGGTGTGTTAGTGTATATATGATCAGTCACTTTGGAGGTGAACATGTATATCGGATGAATGTTGCTCAGACGGTGTGGACTGATTCAGTATATGGGTGGGGTCTGATGGGGTAGGTTATGGATCTGGTTTTGGGAGAATAGTAAACATAGACAATGTTGAACATAGCGGATAGTGTTAAGGGGCAGTGTGATGTGGTTATGGATTTGTTTGGTAGTTACACAGGTACAACGGCACACTTACACAAGAGAGGGAAGGGGGAGTACAAGTCACTGGATATAGGTTGGTGTGGATTGGTGAGATAATTAGATTGTTGGAGACGAGCAACAAAGTAACAGATAGACGAATTGTGATTAAGGGACAGAGAGTAGATGTTAGAGGGTGTGGTCTAGTTTTCTGTTCTAAGACAAGTTGTTTTGATTTGATACATGGTAAGGACATGTCAATGTGAGTGAAGAGGACTTTCTACTGATAGCAGGGCACATATAACGTCAGGTGGTCAGGTTGCACACGTTTATTGGTGTCACTGGATTAAAACGCAGACATGAATAGCACACAGGAGGTGACAAATGGTCACTGGTAGGACTTGTATGACTGGTGTGTGTAGTCTGAGTGTTTACGGTAACATATTACATACAAAGTATGTATTTCACGGGATCCTAGATCTTTGTGTAAGGGGTATTGTGGTCTGAGATATGAGGTGGTTTGGGTGACGAAGTGTCAAACAATGAGATTACATGATTGTGTTAAGGACTATAGTATTAATGGGGAAGACTTACAGTGCGAGTGATGAACATGTATATATGGGTGAGATGTAAACAGAGGGGTGTTAGAGGGGGGTATGGTGGAGGGTGTCGATGGAGGGTTATACACTATAAGATTAGGTGACAGTGGGGAGACTATTATAGGAGATCATGGCTGGGTGAGTTCTGTTGAGAACACTAATGGCATTTTACACATACTACTGTCTATGGATAAAGAAAGAAGATTGGACATCAAAGATGTGGTTTAGTGTAATGGGTAGGAGTTAAAAGTAAGGAGGGCAGGGAGGTGGAGGAGGTGGGATGAGTGTGTATAGGTATGTTAGGAGGTGAGGATGAATTGTTCTTACAGGTTGTACAGGGCTTGGGAGTTGAGATGGTCGTCGGGCATGCGTCAATGGAAGCGCATGTGGTAGGGGAGGGGAGGTGGAGGAGATCTGAATGTTGTGTATCTGTGATCATCATGGAATGATGACGTAGGTCAGAAGGTTGCACAGTGTTAGTAGCTGACGTTCTCTGGGAGATGGCATATCATAGGGTGGTTATTTGTGGGAACATGGGCACATAGACATATAGTCTCTTGATTTCTAGACTGGGTTGGACGAGTGATGTGTCACTAGTTTAGCAGTTATAAGTGGATGTCTGAAACTTGACTAACGTTCAGTGATCAGAACAGCGTTAGATCTACTACAATATTCTAGATTTTTTTTTTAGGAGATTGTGAGAGCAGAAAGTGGCATGAGGTTCTGCGTAAATTGGTAAACGGGGGCGCAGATGCAAGACACACAGTGCTTGTTGTTACAATATATATTAGGTGCTAAAGCTACAAGACCTAGAGAACAGAGTGTCTGGGGTAGATCTGGATAGGCGAATGTGTAGAAGTTGGGATGTCGCGTGGGGTCTGTTACAACAAATCGGATGTGGGACACATAACACGCAGTAGTAGCATCTGGGGTTGATGTCACAGAGGTTGAGGTTACACAATAACAGATAACGAGAGGCGAGACAGATACGTAGGAGCACATGAGATGAAAATTTAGGTGGTACTAACAACAGGGGATGGTGGCAGGCATCAGAGTGGGGTGATGAAGGGTTAGTGAAAGATGGAGCGAAAAGACAGTGTCTTCAGTTAGGTGTTAACGTCATCGAAGATAGTCTCACATTGCGTAATGAATAGCCGTGCAGGTGGTCGAAAAGAGCAAAGTGTGGAGAATGTTTGGTTTCTATAGGTACATTGACTAAGTGAGGGGACATCGTCAGGGGATTATGACAGCGAGATCAATACATGGAAAAGAAGAATAACGAAAAGCATTTGAACGCACATAGATGAGTGAGAGGGTGAGTCAGTTTCAAGTATTCAAAAGGATATTGAGACGTTGCTATGGGACATCATAGTGGCACAAAAGGAATTAACTTCATATTTCACATATGCGAGGGGTTGAGAGCAACAAGTCATGTAAACGGAATATGACTCTCAGGATGTTGACCAGATCACATAGACACGTGGGCACTTGTGACAACTTAAGGGTGGAATAGTATAATGTGGAGGGTCTGGTGGGCATACATTACGTAGTTTGGACGGGGAGTTCTGCACGACAGGTACTAAGTCAGAGTGTATTTACACGTGGGTGGTGCGTTAACTGAGGTGGTGGTCATTAAGTGGGGTGGGACATCGATGGGACAAGACACGTGTAGACACGTGTTTCACTTGGGAATATCTGTACTTTAAAGGGTAAATTTCGGTCACGTGACAGGGGTATGTCAGGTTGGGCGGTGGCTATATGGCACGGTTTACACAGTGGAGCGAGACTCTAAAGGTGTGCTCAAGAGAGGGGCGATGTGGTTGGGGGCGGGTATATGTAAGAATAGGACATGGTGGGAACAGGGGCGTGGGTGCAGATGTCACGTCAGGGGAGTGGTTCAAGGTTAAGGGTCAAGTTGGAGGATGGGAGGAGACACACACACACATTTAGGTCTTGGCACAGGTGTGACACTGGCTCACAAGCTGGGTGGTGCGGGACTAAGTGAGCGGTGATCCACAAGACTAAGTTTAATTGGGACGTGTGGAGTGCGGGGGGGTGGTGCAGGGATTGCGTTTGAGGGTCTACATAAGGGGTCTCGTCAGATACTTTGTTGGGAAGATTTCACACGAGCACACAGGATGGATGTAGAATGCGTGTCAATCTGGGTTGTAAACTTATTCTAGACAGTGAGTGACACAACATGTGACGTTTGATGGGACGGCATGCATCAGGGTAGTGTACACGCGGAGAATGGATAACAGGATTAAGTCATTCACATTTGGTTCTCTTACTCATTATGGATGGAGAGGGGTGAGTATGCAGTTACTTACAAAAACAAGTTTTGGTTTGACACGGCGACTGGACTGTACTAAAACGATGAGAGCGATAAATCGAATTGGGATGTACTGGCACTGGGTCATAGTCAGTGTTGAGATCTGTACGGAGTTGTACAGTCTTCTATGGCAGGTATGTGAACTGTGTCTCTACATAGTGTGATAGGAATTCTTACAGGATACTGAGTAGTACGGGATTGGTCTGGGACAGAACTTAGCAGACACACACAGTAGATAGGAGGTGTTCATTGGGTGGTTTCTGAATGAGCATCAGCGGATTTGATTGGAAGAGGTGTTAGGGGTGCACTGTCTTGGTATGTGGACAATAGATTGGGTGGTGTGAACAATTGGGTTAAAGGAGCGTTGAGGGCTATTTAGTAGACGGGCTATTGAGGGCAAGGTGGGTAAGCACACGTAGACATGGGGTAATAGACACAACATGTTAAGGTGGTCTGCGGATCTGGTTGCACAACTTCTAGGTGTGTGATATGTACTGGTCAAGATACACGACACATATGTTCACACACGCGGTCACTGGAAGTGGACAATGGGTCACTCAGTGTTCGGAGACAGGTTATTCAGAGGACAGTTGGCGACGGATCGCTGGAGACTACAAGATGGTGGTCTAAGTCAGGACATGATGACGACATGGTTGGGCAGTAGTGAGTGACAGATATGAAGTGTATGGAGAAGGGCAATGACAGGGGCTTGATGTCTGCGGGGAATAATGGTGGTGTGACAGAGTGTGGTGAGTGAGTGTGGGTGAGTGATCAGATAGTTGACAGGTGGCGATGGTGGGAAGGACTATCTATAGGGTGCTGGTGGGAGATGGTAATGTTTGTGATTAGAGTGAGGAGACGCGAAAACTTTGACACTGGATTAATGTTTGGCAGAAATAAAGGTTTGTAGGGTAGCAATAACATGGGATCTTGTGGTTATGCAAACACGTCTGTCTTTAGAGGTATAGACGGACATCGAATATGGTGAATATGGTGAGACATGTACAATGACAGACAACACTGAGGCAATTTGGTGATATGGGATGAAGTTGTTAAGAGAGGGAGGGAGATTGCAGAAGGGTTAGTGTATATTTAGTGCGACTATTAGGTTTCTCGTGAGGTGTGACAGTGAAGGAAGGCTCTGAATTGATAACAACACACACTAGAATGGGGTTCAACAGGTTTGGGTGTGTGTTGTGGGTTTGAGAGATTTAGGCAGTCTCGTAGATGTGTAACGCAACGATAGCACATAAGCATGTTAAGTATGCGTATGGCGGTGTTTCTCTATAGGGTACAGCGGGTGAACAGGTATACGTCAAGACAAGGTGGTGAAGGATATTGGTGTTATTGGGTGATTGTATACTTGAAACACAGAAGAGGACTCACACATATGGTAGTGGCATGAGAATACTTCTTATGTCGGAGAATAGTGTTAGTTAGAGAAGATGCAACACGTAGTATAACGGCTCTGGAGTCAATTATGAGAACAAGTGGCGATACACACTTTATATGATGGTGAGTGAGCACAGCGTTGACATGCAGCAGGACAAAGATGGACAGTCTGGGACGAGAAGTGAATTTTTTTAAAGATTGGGACATGGTAGAGGAACGTTGTCTGCGGTACAAAGGACAGTGTGGATGGTAACACAAAGTAAAAAGAGGTGAAGTGACCAGTAGTATTGTGGAAAGGAACTATAAGAGTACACAGGACATGGGGGTACATAGGAGGTGTAGCAGTGGCGTAAACTTGTAGTCACACACAGAACACGGTGTGGATGTGATAGAGGTGTGAACACATGCGTGGGCGGTGTCTGGACTGGCACACAAATGGCACTGGTGTGGATTATGGATGAGAGGTGGTACGGGGAGGCGCGGTGGTCGTATGACATATGTGAGGTGGACATAATGAAGCTGTGTACATTGCGTTGTGGACTTGAGGGAGAGAGTGCGGACGAGAGACATTTTTGAGTTGCGACAATGGATTGAGTTGAGGTGTAGAAAGTCAATAGGAGAATATTATGTATGATGTATGGTGAGAGGAGAGGGGCATACAGGTGTGCCACGGTATGTATAGACACACACGACGTTTAGGAATGTGGGTGAGTATACTGAATTATAACACACAGCGTCATAGGATGTATTTGGGTAAGCTGCATTTAAGGAGATAAGTAGGGACTGTGCAGGTGAGATAGCGCGGGTGATAAGGAACACACACATAGGCGTGGAGCATGATTGATGGAGACTGTTGTGGTAGATATACACATAGGAAGAGTAATTGATATACAGGGTGCACACAAGTTAGGGAGAATGAAGGGAGCTGACGAGAGATTTTACACATTGATATAAGTGTTCAGAGGGAACGTCCACAGGGTTTATGCATAGGTAGAAGGGGTGATAAGACAGATACACAACAAGTGTTGTGACTAGGACAAACATGTAGACTAATGGTAGAGATAGGATGTTTGGATAGTCAGGTGGAACGGTTTGATTGAGCAATCTGCTGAGTGGGATTATAATCAGACAGAGAGTGCGAGACTGAGGTAAAATGTAAAGAGTGGGTATCTTTTAGTAAGATTTGAGTTACACATAGAGACAAAAATATGGGACACATTATAGTGTGGTGGAGGGTTTGTGGAAATCGTTGGTAATTTGATGGTTTATAAGGGATAATAGGTGATGGGATTTGTGATAGGGTGTATATGGGTTGTGGGGTGAGTTGAGTATAAGGGTTATTGTTTGAAGAGGTTTGATTTTATAGTAGTTGTGTTAATAATTTTTAGGGAATTAGTTGTTAAATGAAAAGGATTGGTGTGGTGGAAGTAGTTTTTGAAGTTATAGTTTTGTAGAATGGTGTTTGGAAGTATGGGAAGGGGGTATGGGATATGTATGGGGTTGAACATTATAAGTGGGGTATGGTTTAAGGGGGTGGTGGTATGTTGGGTATGGAATTAGGAAGTTGGGGAGGTTGATTATATGGAAGTGTTATATGAGTTTTATGAGAATTTTGATGGTTAGAAGATGGAAGAACTGGTAGAGGATTATGGACGACTGGGGAGGAAGAGGGAAAAATGGCGTGGTGCAACCAAACATAGATACTGGCACTCCGACCCACAACGCAGGACTTCGCCTGTCTCCGTCAAGCGTAGGGGCGTGGCGTGTGCAGCCAGGGTAGCCCACAGGATCTGCCGAAGAAGCGCGAGGCCAGGACATGAAAGGAGAATCTCTCGTGTGCAGGACCCCAACACGGAGGGTCACTGGCCTGGTGATAAAAACTGAAGGAGTCGCCTGAGGAGCTCCCATGATAGGAAAGAGATAACAAAGTGCTTCTCCAACGGATCACTGCAAGCGATAACGAGACACCAGGAGGCATGAATGAAGTCCCGGCGGAGCCGGAGTCCAGGAAGGCAGGAACCCGAAGAGATAGGCCGCATCCGTCGTTACCTCCACTGGCAACAACAGTCGTGGAGAGGAAGACTGAGCACCTAGGAACGCCTCGCCTACGGCACCTAGGTGCGAGCGTTTCCCAAACGCTCGGACGCTGCGGGCAACTCGACGGAAATTGGTCCAGGTGGGGAACCTGGAGCTGTAGAGGCAAATGTTCTCCATCCGGCGGCGGGACAGCTCAATTCCGACAAGTGTCCCGGTCCACCTGCATGGGTTCTCTGGTGGAAACCTGTGGAGGGGGCTGCGAGATTTCTGGAACATGGAGCCAAGAACAGGTAGATGGCGAGGTTTGTGCCGAGTCAGGCTCCTGGCGGAGCTCCTGCTGTCTCTCTGTAAAACGCACGTCTATGCGAGTGGCCAGATGGATAAGTTCGCTCAATGAATATTGAAGATCTCTAGCTGCAAGTGCATCCTTTACTCTGCTCGACAGGCCCTTCTTGAATGTGCGCAGAGAGCAAGCTTCATTCCACGACAGCTCGGAGGCTAGGGTCGGAATTGGAACTGCATAATCCCTACAAGAGGAGTCCCCCTGACGTAGATTCAATAGCGCCAACCCGCAGAATACGCTCGCGCAGGCTCCTCGAAAACGCCTAGCGGAATTTTCAGTGAGGAAAACCTGTAGGTTCTGCGGTCACAGGGTCATTCCCGGTCCCAAAGAGGTGTTACCCTGGTCAGTGCTTTGCTGGATAGCAGGCTCACCACGAACGCTATTTCACTTTCGAATGGGAAACTGGTCTTCCAACAGCATTCACTTGCATGGAGCACTGCGTGATAAATTCCTCGCAAAGCTTCGAGTCCCGTCGAACTTGGAAGGTAGAGAAGGCGATAGCTTCGGACCCACAGTTTGCCAGCAGTATGGCAGAGTAGGATGGAACCACCGTCGAAGTGCAGGTTGCACTGCTGCTGGTAGCCCAGGAGTTCACGCAAACATGGCTGACACTGACCCAATATGTCTGTGCTTGTTTGCGCGATCTGCTGTGACTGTTGGGCAACAATGGTCGTAAGATCCGCGATGCTGGCAGAGGCACCTTGCGGGATCCATGGCTGGAATCTAGCTGTAACGTCTGGGTAAGTGGATCCACTGAGACCACCGCAAGCGATGGCTACAAACCTGCCCAGGGAGCGGAGTCTTAGTAGGTCCCGGTAAATTCACCAGAGCCCACCGCAAAGCGGGATGGACTTGCTGCTGCGGGATGTCTACCAGGTCGCTACCCCTGACGCGGCAGCTTGCGGTGGTGGCCGAGGTTGCAGCGAGGTACAGAATCGTAGCCGAAGAATCGTAGTCGAGGGCAGGCAGGAAGTCAGGAAGGCGGTAGAGGTTCGGAAGTCGAGAATACATAGCAAAGATCTGGTACACTGTAAGGGCAGGACAAACTTAAAGAACCTTTTTCTAGGGAACGAGGGCAACATAGATCCAGCAAAGAAAGACCGAGGAGCGAATCCCATAAATAGTCGTGGTGGGGGGGGGGGGGTGGGTGTTTGGGGGGGGGGTGTGGGGGGGATATATTAATATAAACGGTGAGGGTGAGGGGTTAAATTGTGTAAAAAAGGGGGGGAGGGGGGGATAATTGGTAATTGAAAAAACTAATTAATAATATTATAAAAATTTAGTTAAGCGGGGGTGGGTGGTTGGGGGTGGGGGAATTGGTACTAAATTCTGGGGGTGGGGAGGTTGGGGTGGGGGTGGGGTTGGATATTAGAAACGGGGAACAGGTGGTGTTGCGGGGTCGGTTTTGTGGTACAATAAAAATCGTTTCACGTTTTTCATGCACCTGGATTGGTTGGTTCCCGTTTGTTGGTATGGTTATGTTTTTCCATGATTTTTTTTTTTTTTATACCTCGCGAGCCAAGCCCACCCATCATCCTAAAAAACATCCAGAATCGTTCCCTTCTTTTTTTTTTATTTTTGTACTAAGTGTTCTTTGATACCCTCATACCACCCCCCCCTCGTCACCAACATAATCCTTTTTTTTTTTTTTAGTGTTTTTTTTCTGTGATTTGTAATATTTGTTTATTTTTTTTTTTTTTGGTTACTAAAACATCCTCGCCACCAAACACAAAACACCAACTCGGTCGTTGTTTTTTTTGGACCGCAACTTTGTTGTTTTGATGTACATATACCTATAGATAACCAGACTTTGTTTTTTTTTTTTTTTTTTTCATAACCAACTGGAAATTCACGTGTTAGTAAAACCATTTATGTTTTCTATTTTTGTGTGTGTGTGTGGATGGTTTTCAGTGGATTGTGTTTTTTAGTTGTTTTTGTTGTTTGTGCGGTTGTTCTCTGAACCAAACTTCCAAGAATCCACCAATCCCGTCACATTTTCCTTTTGTCATTTCGGGGAGTTTTTTTATTTTTGTTATTTGTTTTTATTCTGTTTTTTTTTCTACATTGTCTTTGATTGTTTTTGTGGGAGATTTTTTTTCGTCACATTAGTTGTTTGTTTTTTGTTTTTTTTTTTGTGTTGTTGTTGGTTTATGTTTTGCACCCCAACCTATGACCTACTGTTTTGAATTGTCTTGTTTTTTTTTCTTATGTTTCTTTTTTTTTGTTGTGTTGGGTTAAGTTATTGTTGTTTTGGTTTTTTTTTTTATTTTTAGTTTTTATTTGTTATTTGTTTCTGGTTCGCAAAGTTTTCATGCCCCGGTTTTTTTGTTTATTTTTTTTTTGTGTTTTTTTGTTTTTTGTTAATTTTTTGTTTGTTTGTTTTTTTTTTTTTTTGTTTTTTTTTTGTTTTTTTTTTGTATTTGGGTGTTCTTGGTGGATGCTTTTTCTTTTTGCAAGTTTTCACGTTGTTTTTTTGTTGGTGTTTTTTTTTTTTGTTTTTGTTTTTTTGTAGAAGAACTAAACCTAATCAGGATGCAGCGCGGCATTCAATTAAGCAGTCCAGTTACAGTGGTGCTCATGCCCAATATCACTTACACATCACTCAATCACGGGCTCCCAACAGGTTAGCGGGACCATGTACACGCCCTCAGCCTGCAGAGTGGCACGACGTGACGAGTGCCCTAAGGACAGGTGATCTCTCATGGCGAGAAGACTCCACAGCCCAGCCCGCGGGTCAGTGCCGGCTCACCCGACTCCCCTCTGCGTAGGCACCCAGGTGTGCTTAGCCCGACGGTAGTGGCACCGCGAGGGCCCGAGGGAAATGGGACCACCCTGGCTAACATACCCTTCTCCAAGAATTCCGCTCACTATAACTGTTGTAATATTGACATCAGAAAGTGTACAGACCATTCTCCAGAATCCCAGGGTTCACTATCACTTGGTTATACCTGTAGGTTAGCAATCCTTAGAAATGTTATCCAGACCCATACTCCAGAATTCCGGTCACTATAATTTTGTTATATTATTACAATCTTAGAAATGTATCCGGTTGTGTGAACCCTCACCAGAATCTGGTCTACTATGACTTGTTAATATAATATGCAGCATCTAGAAATGTATCCTGATCCTTCTCGCAGAATCCCGGTCAGTAAAAATGTACACTGTTATTATTATTTAACTTCTAGAAATGTATCCAGACCTATCTCCAAATCCCTCACTATAAATAGTTATATTAATTTACATCTAGAATGTCTCTACAGACCCTTCTCGTCAGAATCCTATTAACTATAACTTGTTATATTAGTAACATCTAGAAGATGTATCGCAGATCTCCTTGCTGCCAGAATACGCCTGTCACTATAACCTGGTTATATTATTAACATCTAGAAATGTATCCAGACCGTTCTCTCAATCCCAGGTCACTATATGACTTGTTGATATTAATTAATCTAGAAATTATCCAGCGCATTCTCCAGAATAACGTTACACTATAATTGTTCTATTATTACATCTAAAATATTCTCTCTAACTCTTACTCCAAATCCCGATTCACTATAACTTGTTTATGTATCGCAGACCTTTGAACTCTTTTACTCAAATTCACCATGACAATGGTATCAAACTCCCTATATCACCCATGACCCCAGGTAGCTCACAATCATAATGTATCAACACACAATGTATAGCTCCCTAATCGTAATCTGTACTTGCTCAGGGAATCTGTATTGATGGCTCCCTGTACGGCTGTGGGGATTGGTGGCTCTGTTTCTAGAGGGATCTGTATACGAGGCTCCTGTACCTGGGGGTAGGCTCTGTATCTAGAGGGATCTGTATTCGGGGCTCCTGTACCTGTGGGGTAGGCTCTGTATCTAGAGGTATCCTAGTATTCGAGGCTCCTGTGACCATGGGGGGGGTGGGGTCTGTACAGCATAGGGATCTGATGCGGGGCTCCAGTAGCCTGTGTGGTGGAGGCACTGTATCTATAGGGATCTGATTCGGGGCGTCCTTGTACCTGTGCGGGGGTTCTGGCGGTGTATCTGAGAGATCTGTATTCGAGGCTACTGAGACCTGTGGGGTAGTCTCTGTACTCTAGAGGGATCTGTATTGGGGCTCCCTGTACCTGCGTGGGGGTCTCTGTTATCTCAGAGGGATCTGTATTGGGCGCCGTACCTGTCAGGGGGGGGGGGCTCTGTATCTAGACGGGATCTGTATTGGGGCTCCTTTACTACCTGCAGGGGGGGGGGGGGGGGCTCTGTATCGAAGGATTACTGTATTCGGGTCTCACTGTACCTAGGTGGGGGGCTGTATCTAGATGTGGATCTGTATTGGAGGTTTCTGTCTGTACCTGCAGGGGGTGGGGGCATGGTATCTAGAGGATCGAAGTATAACGATGGCTCGCTGTACCTAAGGGGGGGGGAGCTGTATCCAGAGGGATCTGTATTGGGGCTCCTGTACCTGTGGATGGGGGGGGCCCTGTATCCAGCAGGGATCTGTATTCCTGCTCCTGTAGCCTGTGGGTAGAGCCTGTAGCTAGAGGGATCTGTATTGGGGCTCCTCTACGGCGGTGGGGGGGGGGGGGGGGGGCTCTGTATCTAGGAGGGTATCTGTAATCGGGGTCCCTGTACCTAGGGGGGGGTCCGTATCTGAGGATGCATGTACTGGCTCCTAGTACCATGCAGGGGGGGGGGGGGCTGTATCTAATGGGATCTGTAGTAACGCATGGGCTCCTGTACCTAGGGGGGGGGGCTGTATCTGGAGGGATCTGTACTGGGGCTCCTGTACCTTGGGGGGGGGGGCTTATGCTCAGAGGATCTGTATTCCTTGGGGCTCCTTGTACCTGTTGGGTTTAGGCTCTAGTAACTAGAGGATCTGGTATTCGGGCCTCCTTTACCTGTGGGTGGCTCGTATCTAGAGGGAATCTGTATTGGGGCTTCCTGTACCTGTGGGGGTGTCTCTGTATCTAGAGTGGATCCTGTATTGGGGCTCGATGTACCTGTCGGGGGGGTGGGCTCTGTATCCTAAGGGATTCTGTATGTCGGAGCTCCTTGTACCTGTGGTGGGGGGAGGGGGGCTGTATCTAGAGGGATCTGTATTGGGGGCTCCTGTACCTGTGGGGGGGTCTCTGTATCTAGAGGGATCTGTATTCGGGGCTCCTGTACCTGTGGGGGGGGCTCTGTATCTAGAGGGATCTGTATTCGGGCTCCCGTATCCTGACGGGGTGGTCTCTCTATCTATGAGGATCTGTATTGGGGGCTCCTGTACCCTGTGGGGGGGGTCTCTGTATCGTTAAGGGATCTGTATTCAGGGGGCTCCTGTACCTGTCGGGGGGAGAGGCTCTGTGATCTAAGGGATCGTGTATACGTGGGTCACCTGTACCTGTGGGGGGGTCTCTGTATCTAGAGGATCTGTATTGGGGTCTCCGTGTACCTGCAGGGGTAGGCTGTATCAAGAGGAATACTGTATTCGGTGCTCCTGTACACTATGGGGTGAGGTCCTCGTATCTAGAGGGATCTGTGACTGGAGATCCTGTACCTGTGGGGGTGGGCCAGTATCCAAGGATCTGTATTCGGGCCCTGTATCCTGTGGGGGGGGCCTGTATCCGAGATCTGTACTGGCTCCTGTACCTGTGGGGTCTCTGTATCATGAGCGTATCTGTATTCGGGGCTCCTTACCTGGCGGGGGGGGGCTGTATCTAGAGGATCTGTACTGGGGGGCTACACTAATTACGTCTGTGGGGGGCCTTGTATCCAGAGGGATGCCTGTATTCAGGGCTCCTGTACTGCGGGTGGGTTAGGGTGTGGGATTGGCGAGGGGGGTTTGTATCTGAGGGATCTGTATTGGGGGTTCTGTACCTGGGGGGGGGGGGATCTAGAGGGATCTGATTGGGGTTCCTGTCCCCTTGGGGGGGGGGGCTGTATCTGAGGGATCTGTATTGGGGCACCTTACCCGGGGGGGGGGCTGTTCTAGAGGGACTGTTAGGGGTCCTGTACCTGGGGGGGGGGGTGTTGTATCTAGGGGGTCTGTATTGGGGGTCGTACCTGGGGGGGGGGGCTGTATCAGAGGGATCTTTTTTGGGGGCCCTGTACTGGGGGGGGGCTGTACTAGAGGGATCTTTTTTTGGGGGCCCTTCCTGGGGGGGGGGGTGTACTAGGGGGACTGTAATGGGCTCCTGTAGGGGGGGGGGGGGGGCCCTGTATCTAAGGGATCGAAAAGGGGTCCTGCCCCTGGGGGGGGGGGGGTACCAAGGGGGACTGTAGGGGGTCCTGACCTGGGGGGGGGCTGTATCTAGAGGGATCTGTATGGGGCCCTGTCCCGGGGGGGGGGGGGGGCCCTGTATCAAAAAGGGAAAAATCTGATTGGGGCTCCTGAAGGGGGGGGGGGGCTGTATCAGAGGGATCTTATTGGGGCCCCCTGTACCTGGGGGGGGGGGGCTTTCAGAGGGATCTGTATTGGGGTCCTGTCCCTGGGGGGGGGGGGGCTGTATCTAGGGGGGATCTGTTTTGGGGCCCCTTTTCCCCTCGGGGGGGGGGGGGAGTATCAGAGGGTTGTATTGGGCTCCTGTCCCGGGGGGGGGGGTTTGTATCAAAGGGGGGTCTGTATTGGGGCTCCTGTACCTACGAAGGGGGGGTGTATCTAGAGGGGTCTGTATTCGGGGCTCCTGTACCTGTGGAGGGGTCTCTGTATCTAGGGAAATCGTATTGGGGGCTCCTTTCCTCTGGGGGGGTGTCTCTGAAATCTAGAGGGATCTGTATTGGGGGGCCCCTTTTACCTGGGGGGGGAAGGGCTGTACCCAAAGGGGAATCTGTTTGGGGGCCCCCTGCCCTTTGGGGGGGGGGGGGGGGGCCCCTGTATCTAGAGGAATCTTTTTTGGGTCCTGTCCCTGGGGGGGGGGGGGGAGGGGGCTCTGTTTTTGGGGTTTTTGGGTACCGGGGCCCCCAAAGGGGGGGGGGGGTCCCCTGTATCTAGAGGATCTTTTATTTCGGGGGTTTTCTGAAATTGGGGGGGGGAGGGGGGGGGCTGTATTTTGGAGGGGTCTGTATTCGGGGCTTCTTTATTTTGTGGGGGGGGGGGGGCCCCGTATCTAGGGGGGTTCTGAAATTTGGGGTTCCTTTGTACCTGCGGAGGGGGGGGTTGTATCAGGGGTTTTTCTGTTTTGGGGGGCTCTGTACCTGTGGGGGGGGGAGGGGGAGTGTATCTAGGGGGGTTTTTGTTTTGGGGGCCCTTTTTTCCCTTTGGGGGGGGGGGGCTGAAATCTGAGGGGTCTGTTTTGGGGGGGCTCCTGTCCCTTTTGGGGGGGCTTGAATCAAAGGG
Source organism: Phyllomedusa bahiana (assembly GCA_025379985.1). Classification (NCBI taxonomy): domain Eukaryota; kingdom Metazoa; phylum Chordata; class Amphibia; order Anura; family Hylidae; genus Phyllomedusa; species Phyllomedusa bahiana. Next base: position 18,648 of record JAODAL010021150.1, on the reverse strand, counting down.
GGGATCTGTTTTCCCGGGGCCCCTGTACCTTTGGGGGGGGGGGGGTTGTATTAAGGGATCTGTATTCGGGCTCCTGTACCTTGGGGGGGGGGGGGGGTCTTTTGTATCTAAAAGGAAATCTTATTCGGGGCTTCGTCTTTTTGGGGGGGGGGTGCGAATTTTGGGGGGTTGTTTTTTGGGTCTCATGTACCTGCGGGAGGGGGGGGGGCTTGAAATTAAGGGTCTTTTTTTGGGTCTAATGTACCGCGGGAGGGGGGGCCGATCAAAGGGGGGTCTGTATTGGGGGCTCCTGTACCTGCGGGGGGGGAGGGGGGCTGTATCTAGAGGGGTCTGTATTGGGGGCTCCTGTACCTGCGGGGGGGGGGGCTGTAAATAGTGGGATCTGTATTCGGGGCTCCTGTACCTGGGGGGGGGGGGGGGTGCTGTATCTAGAGGGATCTGTATTCGGGGCTCCTGTACCTGTGGGGGGCTGTATCTAGAGGGATCTGTATTGGGGCTCCTGTACCTGTGGGGGGGGGGTCTGTATCTAGAGGGATCTGTATTCGGGGCTCCTGTACCTGGGGGGGGGGGGGGGGGTGCTGTATCTAGAGGGATCTGTATTCGGGGCTCCTGTACCTATGGGGGGGGGGGCTGTATAAAGAGGTAACTGTAGTCGGGGCACCTGTACCTGCAGGGGGGGTGCTGTATATAGAGGGATCTGTATTCGGGGCTCCTGTACCTGCGGGGGGGGGGGCTCTGTATCTAGAGGGATCTGTACTGGGGCTCCTGTACCTGCAGGGGGGGAGCTGTATCTAGAGGGATCTGTATTCGGGGCTCCTGTACCTGTGGGGGGGGGGGGGGGCGTCTGTATCTAGAGGGATCTGTATTGGGGCTCCTGTACCTGTGGGGGGGTCTCTGTATCTCGAGGGGTCTGTATTGGGGGCTCCTGTACCTGTGGGTGGCCGTGAGCTGCGGCCGGGGGTCTCCTGAAGAAGGTGTAGCTGATGTAAACCAGGAGGGAATAGAAGGCGAACATCATAGAGGAAGAAGCATCGATCACATCAACCGAGAAGACCCTGATGGCAGCAGCCGAGCCCAGGATGGAGCAGAAGACACAACCTCCAGAGCAGCTCCTCCTCCTGCAACCACAGACTGAGACCTCCTCCTATAATAACCCAGCATCCTCTATATAACCCCCTCCTCCTATAATAACCCAGCATCCTCTATATAACCCCCTCCTCTTATAATAACCCAGCATCCTCTATATAACCCCCTCCTCCTATAATAACCCAGCATCCTCTATATAACCCCCTCCTCCTATAATAACTCGCATCCTCTATATAACCCCCTCCCTATAATAACCCAGCATCTCTATATAACCCCTCCTCCTATAATAACCAGCTTCCTATCTATAACCTCCTCCTCCTATCATCACCGATCATCCTCTATATAACCCCCTCCTCCTATAATAACCCAGCATCCTCTATATAACCCCCCTCCTATAATAACCCAGCATCCTCTATATAACCTCCTCCTCCTATAAAAACACAGCATCCTCTATATAACCCCTCCTCCTATAATAACCCAGCATCCTCTATATAACCCCTCCTCCTATAATAACCAGCATCCTCTATATAACCCCCCTCCTATAATAACCCAGCATCCTCTATATAACCCCCTCCTCCTATAATAACCCAGCATCCTCTATATAACCCCCTCCTATAATAACCCAGCATCCTCTATATAACCCCCTCCTCACATTGAATCTACAGGTGACCATGCACTGAATATACAGATGACAATACGCTGAATACACAGGTGATCCTACACTGAATACACAGGCGATCCTGCGCTGACTACACAGGCTACCCTACGCTGTATATACAGGCGACCCTACGCTGAATACACAGGCGACCCTACGCTGAATACACAGGCGACCCTACGCTGAATACACAGGCGACCCTACGCTGAATACACAGGCGACCCTACGCTGAATAGACAGGCGATCCTACGCTGAATACACAGGCGACCCTACGCTGAATAACAGGCGACCTACGCTGAATACACAGGCGACCTACGCTGAATACACAGGCGACTACGCTGAATACACAGGCGAACCTACCTGAATACACAGGCGACCTACGCTGAATAACAGGCGACCCTACGCTGAATACACAGCGCATCCTACTCTGAATACACAGGCGATCCTACGCTGAATATACAGGTGATCCTACGCTGAATATACAGGCGATCCTACGCTGAATATACAGGCGATCCTACGCTGAATACACAGGCGATCCTACGCTGAATACATACGGCTGAATACACAGCATCATATCAGGCGACCCTACGCTGAATATACAGGCGATCCTACGCTGAATACACAGGCGAACCTACACTGAATACACAGGCGACACTACGCTGAATACACAGGCGACCCTACGCTGAATACACAGGCGACCCTACGCTTAATACACAGGCGACCTACGCTGAATACACAGGCGACCTACGCTGAATACAGGCGACCTACGTGAATACACAGGCGACCCTACGCTGAATACACAGGCGACCCTACGCTGAATACACAGGCGACCCTACGCTGAATACCCAGGCGACACTACCCTGAAGACCCAGGCGACCCTACTCTGAATAAACAGGCGATCCTTCGCTGAATATACAGGCGACCCTACGCTGAATACACAGGCGATCCTACGCTGAATACACAGGCGATCCTACGCTGAATATACAGGCGACCCTACACTGAATACACAGGCGATCCTACACTGAATATACAGGCGATCCTACACTGAATATACAGGCGATCCTACACTGAATACACAGGCGATCCTACACTGAATACACAGGCGATCCTACACTGAATATACAGGCGATCCTACGCTGAATACACAGGCGATCCTACACTGAATACACAGGCGACCCTACACTGAATACACAGGCGATCCTACACTGAATACACAGGCGATCCTACGCTGAATACACAGGCGATCCTACGCTGAATACACAGGCGATCCTACGCTGAATACACAGGCGATCCTACGCTGAATACACAGGCGATCCTACGCTGAATACACAGGCGATCCTACGCTGAATACACAGGCGATCCTACGCTGAATACACAGGCGACCCTACGCTGAATACACAGGCGATCCTACACTGAATACACAGGCGATCCTACACTGAATACACAGGCGATCCTACGCTGAATACACAGGCGATCCTACGCTGAATACACAGGCGATCCTACGCTGAACACACAGGCGAGCCTACACTGAATACACAGGCGACCCTACTCTGAATACACAGGCGATCCTACGCTGAATATACAGGTGATCCTACGCTGAATATACAGGTGACACTACACTGAATACACAGCGATCCTACTCTGAATACACAGGCACCCTACATGATATACAGCGATCCTACCTGAATACACAGGCGACCTACGCTGAATACCAGGTACCCTACGCTGAATAGACAGGCGATCCTACACTGAATAGACAGGCGACCCTACACTGAATACACAGGCGATCCTACGCTGAATACACAGGCGACCCTACACAGACTATACAGGCGATCCTACGCTGAATATACAGGTGACACTACACAGACTATACAGGCGATCTCTGAATACACAGGCGACCTACTTGAATTACACAGGCGATCCTACGCTGAATACACAGGCTCCACGCTGATACACGCGACCTCGTGTATATCAGGTGACACTCACGAATACCAGGGACCCTACGCTGAATACACAGGCGATCTACCTGAATACACAGGCGATCCTACGCTGAATATAAAGGCGATCCTACGCAGAATACACAGGCGATCCTACGCTGAATATACAGGTGACCCTACGCTGAATACACAGGCGACCCTACGCTGAATACACAGGCGACCCTACGCTGAATACACAGGAGAGCCTACGCTGAATATACAGGCGATACTACACTGAATACACAGGCGATTCTACGCTGAATACACAGGCGATCCTACGCTGAATACTCAGGCGATCCTACCCTGAATAGACAAGTGATCCTACACTGAATATACAAGTGATCCTATACTGTATATACAGGTGATCCTACACTGAATATACAGGTGAGCATACACTGAATATACAGGTGAGCATACATTGAATATACAAGTGATCCTACACTGAATACACAGGTGATTCCACACTGAATATACAGGTGATCCTACACTGAATATACAGGCGATCCTACGCTGAATATACAGGCGATCCTACGCTGAATACACAGGTGATCCTACGCTGAATACACAGGTGATTCCACACTGAATATACAGCTAATCCTACACGGAATATACAGGTGAGAGGATGCTGAATATACAGGTGACAATACACTGAATATACAGGTGACATAACGTGAACAGGTGATCCATATGATATACAGGTGGTTCTACACTGAATATACAGGTGAGAGGACACTGAATATACTGGTGATCATACACTGAATATACAGCTGATTATACACTGAATATACAGGTGAGCATACACTGAATATACAGGTGACAATACACTGAATATACAGGTGACAATACACTGAATATACACGTGACAATACATTGAATATACAGGTGACAATACATTGAATATACAGGTGACAATACATTGAATATACAGGTGACAATACACTGATTATAGAGGTGTGCGTAAACTTAATATACAGGTGATACTACACTGAATACACATGAGATCCTACACTGAATATACAGGTGAGCGTAAACTGAATATACAGGTGATTATACACTGAATATACAGCTGATCGTAAACTGAATACACGTGATCCTACACTGAATATACAGGTGAGCATACCCTAAATATACAGGTGACAATACACTGAATACACATGTGATCCACACTGAATAACAGGTGAGCGTAAACTGAATACACAGGTGTTATATTATATTGTACGGTAACAAGACTTTAAGACAATCAAGATTTATTACATTACAGTATAAAACACCAGTGATTACAGAGGGAGACATCGAAATATAAAAGCATTAGGCACAGAACATGATGCTGGGCTTCGGCTCTGGGTCACCTTGCTGTGGACGCGTCTTGTCTATCAGGTCACCTGGCCCCGCACTTATAGGCTTCTCCCTCCATTAACCTCCACCAAAGACAGTGGTGTATCCTGAGGTATGGGTGCAGGTGTGGCAGCGCAGTGTAGCGGTATGACGCAGTGGCCTTGTCCAGCAGTGGGGTGTAGTAAACGGGTGTAGCAATGGGGCGTAGTGGCAGGGTGGAATGGTGCGGTATAGTGGTGGGTAAAGCCGCGGGGTATGGTGGCACAGTGTAACGGTGGGGAGGAGGGGCACGGTGCAGTGGTAGGTCCTCTTGTGGAATGACAAGTGAAGTCGCACAATGATGTGGCTGGCGTAGCAGCAGGATGTAAAGGCAGGTGGCATAGCACAGTGTAGTGGCGGGGGACAGTGACACAATGAAGTGTTGGATGTAGCTGCGGATGTAATGGAGGTGGAGTGTGTAGTAGAAGGTGGAGTGGTGGGATGTAATGGAGGGTGGAGTGTGTAGTGGAGGGCGGAGTGGTGGGATGTAATGGAGGTGGAGTGTGTAGTGGAGGGCGGAGTGGTGGGATGTAATGGAGGGTGGAGTGTGTAGTGGAGGGCGGAGTGGTGGGATGTAATGGGATGTAATGGAGGTGGAGTGTGTAGTGGAGGGCGGAGTGGTGGGATGTAATGGGATGTAATGGAGGTGGAGTGTGTAGTGGAGGGCGGAGTGGTGGGATGTAATGGAGGTGGAGTGTGTAGTGGAGGGCGGAGTGGTGGGATGTAATGGGATGTAATGGAGGTGGAGTGGTGGGAAGTAATGAGGGTGGAGTGTGTAGTAGAAGGTGGAGGGGTAGGATGTAATGGAGGGAGGAGTGTGGAGTGGAGGGCGGAGTGGTGGGATGTAATGGAGGTGGAGTGTGTAGTGGAGGGCGGAGTGGTGGGATGTAATGGAGTGTGTAGTGGAGGGCGGAGTGGTGGGATGTAATGGAGGTGGAGTGTGTAGTGGAGGGCGGAGTGGTGGGATGTAATGGAGGTGGAGTGTGTAGTGGAGGGCGGAGTGGTGGGATGTAATGGGATGTAATGGAGGGTGGAGTGTGTAGTGGTGGGATGTAATGGAGGGTGGAGTGTGTAGTGGAGGGCGGAGTGGTGGGATGTAATGGAGGGCGGAGTGGTGGGATGTAATGGAGGTGGAGTGTGTAGTGGAGGGCGGAGTGGTGGGATGTAATGGAGGGTGGAGTGTGTAGTGGAGGGCGGAGTGGTGGGATGTAATGGGATGTAATGGAGGTGGAGTGTGTAGTGGAGGGCGGAGTGGTGGGATGTAATGGAGGTGGAGTGTGTAGTGGAGGGCGGAGTGGTGGGATGTAATGGGATGTAATGGAGGGTGGAGTGTGTAGTGGAGGGCGGAGTGGTGGGATGTAATGGGATGTAATGGAGGTGGAGTGTGTAGTGGAGGGCGGAGTGGTGGGATGTAATGGGATGTAATGGAGGTGGAGTGTGTAGTGGAGGGCGGAGTGGTGGGATGTAATGGGATGTAATGGAGGTGGAGTGTGTAGTGGAGGGCGGAGTGGTGGGATGTAATGGAGGTGGAGTGTGTAGTGGAGGGCGGAGTGGTGGGATGTAATGGAGGGTGGAGTGGTGGGAAGTAATGAGGGTGGAGTGGTGGGAAGTAATGGGGGTGGAGTGTGTAGTGGAGGGCGGAGTGGTGGGATGTAATGGAGGGTGGAGTGTGTAGTGGAGGGCGGAGTGGTGGGATGTAATGGAGGGTGGAGTGTGTAGTGGAGGGCGGAGTGGTGGGATGTAATGGAGGTGGAGTGTGTAGTGGAGGGCGGAGTGGTGGGAAGTAATGAGGGTGGAGTGGTGGGAAGTAATGAGGGTGGAGTGGTGGGAAGTAATGGGGGTGGAGTGTATAGTGGAGGACGGAGTGGTGAGATGTAATGGAGGGTGGAGTGTGTAGTAGAAGGTGGAGTGGTGGGATGTAATGGAGGGAGGAGTGTGGAGTGGAGGGCGGAGTGGTGGGATGTAATGGAGGGAGGAGTGTGGAGTGGAGGGTGGAGTGGTGGGATGTAATAGAGGGTGGAGTGTGTAGAAGAAGGTGGAGTGGTGGGATGTAATGGAGGGCGAAGCCCCTGTTATACTCCAGGCAGTGAGCAATCCTCCAGAGGAGGTGGCAAATGTATAACGTGTTTAGGAGGGGCTCCAACACCCTGTAGGAGGAGTTCTCCTTTAAGAAGGCACTGACAGCAGTAGAGATGTCCCTGAGGGGGGCGTCATGTTCTTGCCTCCAGGCGTCCCTCTGAAGATGATACCAGAGGAGTCTGTGACTGAGGAGGAAGAGAAGACAAGTAAGATCCCTGCACCTGAGGCGGCCGAACACAAGTATCATGACCACAGAGAGGGGACCTCCAGCCCCCGCAGAGTCTCACCAGTATGAGGGCCCCCGCAGTGGGAGTCCTGGGTGCCCAAAACATCTCAGATGAGGAAAACTTACCACTACTAAAGAATTGGACAAAAGAATCCTCCCCTCCATGTGACGTCACTTCCCGCTCTCTAGCTATTGGCTGAAGCCGCACCTCCCTCACTTCCTGCTCTCCAGCTATTGGCTGAAGCCGCACCTCCCTCACTTCCTGCTCTGCAGCTATTGGCTGAAGCCGCACCTCCCTCACTTCCCGCTCTGCAGCTATTGGCTGAAGCCGCACCTCCCTCACTTCCCCTTGACTATGGCTGAACCCGACCTCCCTCATTCCCCCTCTCAGAGGCTAAAGCCCACCCCCTTACTTCCCCCTGAACTTTTGGCTGAACCCGCACCTCCTCATTTCCTGCCCCTTTTATTGCTGAAGGCACCTCCCCATTTCCCTGCCCCCACTAGGCTGAAGCCGCCCTCCTCACTTCCCCCTCTAACTTTTGGGTGAAGCGCACCCCCCCTCACTTCCCCTCTTACTATTGGCAAAGCGCCCCTCCCCCCTTTCCCGCTTTTGTATTGGCTGAAAGCACCTCCCCCATTCCTGTCGTATTATGGCTGAACCCGCACCCCCCCCATTTCCCCCCTTCTGCTTTGGGTGAAGGCACCCCCCTCCTTCCCCCCAATTGGCTGAACCCCGCCCTCCCTCATTCCCCCTCCCAAATGGCTGAACCCGCACCCCCTCATTTCCCCCTCTCAACTATTGGGAAGCCGATCCTCACTTCCCCTTGAAAATTGGTAAACCCGCCCCTTTCCTACTTCCCCTCTCCAGCAAAGGGCTGAAGGCCCCCCCCTATTTCCCCCGCTCTCACTTTTGGCTGAAGCCGACCCCCCACTTCCCGCTCCCCAGCATTGGCAAAAACGCACCCCCCTCATTTCCCGTTTAGTATTGGCTGAACCGCAACCCCTCACCCCCGCTCCCCCACTATTGGCTAAACCCGCACCCCCTCATTCCGCTCTCGTATTGGCTGAACCGCCCCTTCCCTCATTTCCCTGTCCCCGCTTTTGGGCAACCGCACCCTTCACTTCCGTCCCAGCTATTAGCTGAACCCCGCCCCCCCCCCTTTGTCTTGCTTTTGCTGAACCGACCCCCCTCATTCCCCCTTTTGGATGGCTGAAGCCGCCCTTTCCTCATTCTGCTCTCTTGCTTGCTGAATGCTCCCCCTCACTTCCTGCCTTAGCTTTTGGCTGAACCCGCACCCCCCTATTTCCCCGTCTGAACTTTTGGTGAAGCTGCCCCTCCCACTTCCGTTTTTGAATTGGCGAAGCTGCCCCTCCCCATTCCCCCCGCCTCAGCAAATTGGCTGAACCCCACCCCCCTCACTTCCCCGCCCCCTTGCAATTGGCTAAAAGCTGAAACCTACCAATTTTTAAACGCTCCCCACCTTTTGGGATGAAGCCGCACCTCCTTTATTTCCCCGCTTTGCAACAAATTGGCTGAAGCCGCACCTCCCTCACTTCCTGCTCTGCACTATGGCGGGGGGCCCCCCCTCCCTCTTTTTCCTTTCCTTTGGGCACTATTGGCTGAGGCCACACCTCCCCCCTTTTCCTCTCTGCGGGCAATTGCTGAGGCCACACCTCCCTCATTTCCTGCCCCTCAGCTTTTGGGGCTGGTTCACCTTACCAAAACCCCGCTCCCCAGCTATTGGATGAAGCTTTTCCCCCGGCTGATTATATCAGTATAATCAATATATTATTTTATCAGTATAACGCCTTGCAGCTCAGTCTCTGCTTTCCATGTAGCGGACATCAGAAAATAAGTCCAGGACAAAAGAGGGGGCGCTGCTGCCGGCCGCCCCCAAAATTTCCCTTCTGACGCCCAAATTTCTTAACCTGGAAAAAATTTTACGATTTTCATCTGTTTGCTCGGGGAAGCTGCAGCCATCTTGGATTTTCTTTTCAGCACTTTTTTTGTCTCGGGTGGATGCAGCTTCTCTAAAACACTGAGGACTCTGGATTCTCTGAAGAAGAGAAGGTTCCTGATAGAGCAAAGAGCTGCATCCTAATAACAGTATAATTCCCCCCTTAAAACCCCCTCCCCCCCCGCCTGTACTTAAAACCCGGGATAAAACCCCCCACCCCTCCCCCGGCCTGTACTACCGGGATAATCCCCGGGCCCCCTTTCCCCCCGCCTGTACTACCCCTTAAAAACCCCTGACCCCCTCCCCCTTTCCTGTACACCGGTTATAATCCCCTGACCCCTCCCCCTGCCTGTACTACCGGTATAATCCACTGACCCCTCCCCCTGCCGTACTTAAAACCGGGATAAACCCCAACCCCCCCCCCCCTCCTGTAAATCCCGGTTTTAATCCCCCGACCCCTCCCCCCTGCCTGTACTACCGGTATAATCCCCTGACCCCACCCCCCCCCTTAAAATACCCGGTTTTAATCCCCTGACCCCTCCCCCTGCCTGTACTACCGGTATAATCCCCTGACCCCTCCCCCTGCCTGTACTACCGGTATAATCCCCTGACCCCTCCCCCTGCCTGTACTACCGGTATAATCCCCTGACCCCTCCCCCTGCCTGTACTACCGGTATAATCCCCTGACCCCTCCCCCTGCCTGTACTACCGGGTAAAAAAAAATTTTCCCCTAAACCCCTCCCCCTGCCGGGACAAACCGGGTTATAATCCCCTGACCCCTCCCCCTGCCTGTACAACCGGTAAAAATCCCCTGCCCCCCCCCGGGCCTGTACTACCGGTATACTCCCCAGACCCCTCCCCCCTGAACTCCCGGGGTAAAATATCCCCGGACCCCCCCTCCCCCTGCCCTGAACTCCCGGAAATAACCCCCCTGACCCCTCCCCCCCTTCCTTACAAACCGGGTTAAAACCCCAAAAACCCCTCCGCCTCTCCTTACTACCGGTATAAACCTCTCTCCCCTCCTCCTCTCCTTACTACCGGTATAATCCTCTATCCCCTCCTCCTCTCCTTATTTAACCGGTAAAAAATTCCTCTGACCCCCCCCCCCCCTCCCCTTACTCCCCTTTAAACCCCCTAAACCTCCCCCTCTCCTTACTACCGGTATAATCCTCTGACCCCTCCGCCTCTCCTTACTTCCCGGGTAAAAACCCCCTACCCCCCCTCCCCTCCCCTTTAAACAACCCCGGTAAAAAACCTCACTCCCCCCCCCCCGCCTCTCCTTATTTACCAGGATAACTTCCCTACCCCCGTCCCGCCTCTCCTTACAAAACCGGTATAACCCCTACCCCCCCCGCTTCTCCTTACCCCCCGGGTAAAACCCTCTTTCCCCCCCCTTTCCCTTCCCTTACTACCAAAAATAACCCCCGCCCCCTCCCCCTGCCTGTACTACCGGTATAATCCCCTGACCCCTCCCCCTGCCTGTACTACCGGTATAATCCCCTGACCCCTCCCCTGCCTGACACCTTTAAAAACCCCCTTTACCCCTCCCCCGGGCCGGTACAAACCGGTATAATCCCTGACCCCTCCCCCTGCCCTGTACTCCCGGTATAATCCCTGACCCCTCCTCCTCCCCTTACTCCCCGGGTATCCCCCCCCTTACCCCCCCCCTCCTCCCTCCCTTTACAAACCGGTAAAACCCCCTGCCCCCTTCCTCCCCCTCCTTCCCCCGGTTATAATCCTCTATCCCCTCCGCCTCTCCTTAAATATGGGTATAATCCTCTACCCCTCCCCCCTCCCCTTAAACTCCCCCGGGGAAAACTTCAAATTCCGCCCCGCCTTTTCCTTTTACTAACCGGTATAATCCTCTAACCCCTCCCCCTCTCCTTACTCCCGGTAAAAACCTCTATCCCCCCCCCGCCCTCCTTACTCCCCCGGAAATAAACCTCTATCCCCCCCTTTCCCTCCCCTTTTACCCCCCGGTATAAACCTCTATCCCCTCCTCTCCCCTCTCCTTCCCTACCGGGGTAAAATTTCCCCCAAATCCCCCCTCCTCTCCTTATTTAACCGAAAATCCTCTTTTCCCCCCCCCCTCCTCCTCCCTTATTTACCGGTAAAATCCTCACCCCGGTCCGCCTTTTCCTTACTCCCCGGAAAATAATCCCCCTTCCCCCCCCCCCTCTCCTTACTCCCCTTTAAAACCCTTTAAATCCCCCCCCCCCTTTTCCTTAAACCCGGGGTTATAACCTCTTTTCCCCTCCCCCTCTCCTTACTACCGGTATAATCCTCTATCCCTTCCGCCCCCTTCCCTCCCGGTAAAATCCCTTTTTCCCATCCGCCCCCCTTTATCCCGGGTATAATCCTCTAACCCCTCCGCCTCTCCTTACTACCGGTATAATCCTCTATCCCCTCCGCCTCTCCATACTACTGGTATAATCCTCTATCCCCTCCTCCTCCGAACTTACTACCGGAAAAACCTCAACCCCCCTTTCCCCCCCCCTCCTTACAAACCCGGGTAAAAATTCCTCTACCCCTCCTCCTCCCCTTTACTCCCGGGTTAAAAATCCTCTGACCCTTCCTCCCCATAACCCCCTTTTCCCCCCTCCTCCGCCCTCCTTATCCCGGGTAAAATTTCCTCTTTTCCCCTCCCCCTCTCCTTACTACCGGTATAATCCCCTGACCCCTCCCCCTTTCCCCAATTATCCCCGGTATAAACCCTCTATCCCCCCCTCCTCTTTTACTACCGTTAAAACCCCTCTATCCCCTCCGCCTCTCCTTACTACCGGTATAATCCTCTATCCCCTCCCCCCTCTCCTTATTTTACCGGTATAAAAACCCCCTCCCCTCCGCCTTTTCCTTTTATCCCCGGGTAAAAATCCCTACCCCCTCCCCCTCTCCTTTATTTAAACGGAAATAATCCCCTGACCCCTCCCCCTTTCCTTACTACCGGTATAATCCTCTATCCCCTCCCCCTCTCCTTACTACCGGTATAATCCTCTATCCCCTCCTTTTCCCCTTTAAACTCCCCTTTATAATCCCTTTCCCCTTCCCCTCTCCCTTCACCCCGGTTTATAATCCTCAAATCCCCTCCCCCCCTTACTACCGGTAAAATCCTCTATCCCCCCCCCCCTCCCCCCTTACCCCGGTAAAAACCCTCTATCCCCTCCCCCTCTCCTTACTACCGGTATAATCCCCTGACCCCTCCGCCTCTCCTTACTACCGGTATAATCCTCTATCCCCTCCGCCTCTCCTTACTACCGGTATAATCCTCTATCCCCTCCGCCTCTCCTTACTACCGGTATAATCCTCTATCCCCTCCGCCTCTCCTTACTACCGGTATAATCCTCTATCCCCTCCCCCCGCCTCCCCCTTACAAAGGGTTTAAAAACCCTCTAAACCCCCCCCCCCCTTCCCTTTACCCCCCGGTATAATCCTCAACCCCCCCCCCCTCTCCTTACTCCCGGTATAATCCTCCACCCCTTCCGCCTCTCCTTACAAACCGGTAAAAAACCCTCTATCCCCCTCCCCTCCCCTTTTACAAAACCCCGGTAAAATTTTCCCTTTATCCCCCCAAATTACATTCTATTTACTTTTTTCCCGCCTTTTTCCAAACAGCGCCCCCTCCCCCACCCTATGGCTCTGTTAGAAATTGAAGTAACCTTTTGCATTACTTTCTTCAAGAAATTTTTTGGGGATTTCATCTCGGCCTTTTTTTAAACCTCTCAGATCAGGGGACGTCCCCTGTAAATCTCTCCTTCCCGTGTTCCTGGCTCCCCCAATATTTCCCTCAAAATTTGGGCCCTTTGCGCTGTTTGGACTCACAAAAATTGGTTTCTCCTTTAAACGGGAAATTTGGTTTTTTAGATCTTCTCCCCCTCGCCTGCGTCCACTTCAGATCTTCAGAATTAACGTCAGCAACGAGCGGACTCAAGAACAGTCTGCGCGCCGTCACGTAATCAAAGCCGCGAGGGATCCGGTCCTAGGACGGAGAGCAGGGAGGTCCGTGAGGAAGTGTAACGGCCCAGTCCAGTATTTGTCGGGGCGTGGGGAAGGTTTTGGTTTTTTCCCCGTTACCCCCCCTTTGGACTATGTGTAGGGGGGCCCTCATGTTTATATCCTAGTTTAACCCCTCTCGTGTATTATTTTTAATGAGCAAGGGTATTTCTTTATTTTATTTGTGTGATGTTTCCTGTGTGTATTGACCTCTATTTGGTGAAGGGGTTTTTTTGTTTCCAAAAGCAACCCAACTGGGAGATATTGATTGGCCCAATTCATATGTCTGAAAAAACCAAGTTTTGAGCTTGATCAACTCCCCCCCTCCCAAACCCCTTCAGCTGTGGGTGTTTTGGCCGGGGGAAAAAATCTGGCCCCCCGCCCCCCCCTCTCCCCAAGGGGGCTGTGGGGCTTTTTACATTTTGGAAAGTCTGGTTTGGCCAAGAGTCACCTCTAACCCTCCTCCCACCCTCCTCAGAAATCCTGTCGGGCCCTGATTTTAAAGGTCCCCTAACCTTTTCCAAGGCACTAAAAAGGGTTGGGAATGCGGGTCCTCTTTGCCTAAAGTGGGGACATTCTCTGTATTGAGTCGCCGCCTGCTGTCGGTTTTGGTAAAGTGTTAGAGGGTCCCCCATTCACCGCCATTTTCCTTCCGGGGTTTTTACGGGGCAGTGTGTCCATCGTTTTGCCTCCTTTCCCTCATTTGGGGCGGTTACAGCGTCATTTTCTCCCCCAAGTTTTTTAAAAGGGAAACCCATTCACCCCCGCCCCTTATAAAGGCTAAAAAACCGAAAAGTCCCTGGAGCAGAAATGCAAACTTCATTTTGTCTATCTAAAAAGGGGCCCAACCCCTTTGGGTAACCACGGGTGCCCCCCTCTTTTAAAGCTAAAGATCTGATCAAGCCTCCCTTTTTCCTCAAGACCTTTTTTTTTCCTGTACCCGAAGTTTTAAAAAAATTAATCCCTTTCAGAAAACATTTTCATTTTATTTGCCCCCATTTTTGGGTGAAAAAACATTTTTTTTAAAGAATTTCCCCTTGTGTAAAAATGTTTAGGGGAGAAAGGGCCCAAATCCCCCTCGGACCCCACCGGAGGGGAAAGGGTTCCCAGAAGGTGACCCCCCAAATTTTGCCCATACAACACCCCCACACGGAAAACCCTTTCATTATCCTCCCCGGGGGTTGACAAAAGGGAAAGTCAAAATTTGCCCTGTGGGGAGGGGGACACAGCCTGTGCTGACCTCTCACCTGTCCTAGGTTTGAGATCAGGGACACCCATTGGAAGGGATACACCTTTCTGACCTCTCCCTGCCCCTGGGTTAGAGTTTCGGGGAAAGGTCAGTAAAAGCTTTGGGAAGGGGGGGGACACACCTGTGCTGACCTCTCACCTTCCATTGGGAATGGGGGGATCAGGGAGGGGGCCCAAAAATTTTTCCCCCAGCCATTGGTTGGGGAGGGAAAAACCCCAAACCCCATGCCAAAACCAAAACAAAAAACCTTTTCCTTTCCCCCGGTTGGAAAATCAGGGGGGTTTAGAAAATGGGGCCCATGGGAGGGGGGGAACCCCTGTGCTGACCTCTCACCTGATCCAAAGGATGGAGATAAAGGGATTTCAAATGGGGGAACAAATGTGAAGGGGGAACAAAAATTTCCCTGTCCCAGACCTCTCCCCTTCCTGGGATGGAGATAAATGGAAGGGTCAAAAACCATTTAAATTTTTGGGATGGGGGGAAAGCACCAACCCCGGGGGGGGGCTGACCCTCTCACCTGTCCTAGGATGGAGATCAGTGAGAAGGGGACATACCTGTGCTGACCTCCCCAACCTTTTCCTTTAAAAAGGGATCGGGGGAGGTCATGATGGGGGACACAGGGGTTTGCTACCCCCTCACCGGGCCCTTTGGATGGAGATCGGGGGAGGTAAATTGAGCCCATGTGAGGGGGGGAACCCCAACCTGTCCCTGACCTTCACCTGCCCTTTAGGTTAGAGATCAGGGAGGCAGTACAAAACAGGGAAAGGGAGAGGGATAAACCTTGCGGACCCTAACACCGCCCTGGGATGGAATCGGGGGAGGTCAGTACAGACATGGGAGGAGGGGACACACCTGTCTAAACCTCTAAACCCTTTTCCTAGGTTTGGAGATCGGGGAGGTCATTTATGGACCTTTTAGGAGGGGAAAACACCTGTCTGCCCTTCTAAACCCTTGGGAGGATGGAGTTTCAGGGAGGTCAGTGATGAGGGGACACAGCTGTCCCTTACCTTAAACCTGTCCAAAAATGGAGAAAAATTAAGGTCCGTATGGCCCTTTTGAGGTGGGGGACAAAACCTGTGCGACCTCTCACCTTTTCCTAGGAGGGGAGATCGGGGGGTTTTCAGTCCCAAAAAAGGGAGGGGGGGGACATCAGTTTGTCCGCCCTCCACCCTGTCCTGGGAATTGGGAGCCCAGGGGGGTTTCAGAACAAAAACATTTTGGAGGGGAAACACCTTTTGCAAAACCTCTCCCCGTCCTAGGAAGGAGATCAGGGGGGGGTTCGGGAAACCGGGGACATTTTAGGGGGGGGACCCCACCTCCTGAACCCTCACCTGTCCTAGGGGGGGAAAAAGGGATCATTGGGGGGGTTCCCCCGGGAAAAAGGGGTAAAACATTTGTGCTGACCTTCACCTGTCCTAGGAGGGGAAAATCAGGGAGGTCAGTGGAAAGGGGAAAACAAAACCTTTTGCTGACCTCTCCCCTGCCCCGGGGGAAGGGAGATCAGGGAGGTCAGTGATGAGGGGACACAGCTGTGCTGACCTCTCACCTGTCCTAGGATGGAGATCAGGGAGGTCCGTATGGACCTGTGAGGAGGGGACACACCTGTGCTGACCTCTAAACCGCCCCTAGGAGGGGAGATTCGGGGAAAGGTAAAATTTCGGGAAAATTGAAAAGGGGACAAAACCTGTCAAAACCTCTAAACCTGTTAAAGGATGGAGATCAGGGGAAGTCAGTAGGGGACGGGAGGGGGGGAAGGGACCCTCCCCCTCCCCCTAAAAATTTTTCTCAAACCGGGGTTCCTATTTGGATGGAGTTTCAGGGAGGTCAGTTAATAAAAGGGGGGGAACACCCCCTGATTTCCTGGAAAATTTCTTCACCCTGTCGTTTAAGTTGGATAATCGGGGAAGGCCCCGGGTATGGGACATGGAGGGGGGGAAACACACCTGTGCTGACCTCTCACCTGTCCTAGGATGGAGATCAGGGAGGTCAGTACAGACATGTGAGGAGGGGACACACCTGTGCTGACCTCTCACCTGTTCAAGGATGGAGATCAGGGAGGTCAGTGATGAGGGGACACACCTGTGCTGACCTCTCACCTCCTTGACGTCCTTGAGAATGGCTTCAATCGTCTTGTATGTCTGAATCATCTTCAAGGCTTTCTTGGTGCCCAGACCCCGGATCTTCTCAGTGTAATCACATCCCAGGAGGATGCACAGATCAACAAACTGCAAGGGGACCAAACAGCCAAAATGAGGGAAAGGCCCACCCCCCCAACCCAAACACCCACATGGGGGCAGGCCCAACCCCAAAAACCCAAAACAGCCACCTGAGGCGGGCCCCCCCCCGGGCCCAACCCAAAACACCCCCTAAAGGGCGGGTCCACCCCCCCAACCCCAAAAACCACCCACATGAGGGAAGGTCCCCCCCCCGAAACCCCCAAAAAAACAGCCCCCTTGGGGGCCGGTAAACCCCGAAAAACCCCCAAAAAAAGCCCCCTGAGGGCGGGTTCCACCCCGAAACCCCCAAAACACCCAAATTTGAGGGCAGGCCCCAACCCCGAAACCCAAAAACAGCCACATGGGGCAGGTCCCCCCGAAAACCCAAAAAACACCACATAAAGGGCAGGTCCACCCCACAACCCAAACAGCCACATGAGAGCAGGTCCACCCCACCCCCCAAACAGCACTTTGGAGGGCGGGTTTCCACCCCAAACCCCAAAAACAGCCCCCTGAGGGGCAGGCCCACCCCCCCCCCAAAAACAGTCCCCTGAGGGAAAGGTCCCCCCCCAAAACCCCAAAAAAGAAACCAGGGGCAGGTCCCCCCCAACCCAAAAAAGCCCCCTGGGGGCGGTTTCACCCCCAAACCCCAAAAAACAGTCCCCGGGGGGGGCAGGCCCAAAACCCCCCAAAAACCCAAAAACAGTCACCTGAGGGCAGGTCCACCCCCCCCCCAAAAACAGTCCCCCTGGGGGGCAGGTCCACCCCACAACCCAAACAGTCACATGAGGGCAGGTCCACCCCACAACCCAGTCACATGAGGGCAGGTCCACCCCACAACCCAGTCACATGAGGGCAGGTCCACCCCACAACCCAAACAGTCACATGAGGGCAGGTCCACCCCACAACCCAAACAGCCACATGAGGGCAGGTCCACCCCACAACCCAAACAGCCACATGAGGGCAGGTCCACCCCACAACCCAAACAGTCACATGAGGGCAGGTCCACCCCACAACCAACAAATAAAGGGCAGGTTTCCCCCCCCCAAAAACCCAAAAAACAGTCACTGGGGGGGCGGGTTCCACCCCAAAACCCAAAACAGCACCTGGGGGCGGGGTCCCCCCACAACCCCAAACCCCAAGGGCAGGTCCCCCCAAAAACCCCAAAACACAGGGGGGGAAAAAGGTCCCCCCCAAAACCCCAAACAGTCAAAAAGGGGGGCGGTCCCCCCCCAAACCCAAAAAAGTCACAAAAGGGCGGGGTCCCCCCAAAACCCCAAAAACATCACATAAAGGCGGTTTTCCAACCCCAAAACCCAAAAAGTCACGAAGGCAGCCCAACCCCCAACCCCAAACACCCACTTTAAAGGGCGTCCACCCCCAAAAACCCCAAAACAGCCCCCGGGGGCATCCCCCCCAAAAACCCCAGTCAAATGGGGAAGGTCCCCCCCCCAAAACCCCCAAACAGACACAGGGCAGGTCCCCCCCCAAAACCCCAAAACCACTAAAGGGCGGGTCCCCCCAAAAAAACCCAAACGGGTCACAGGGGGGGGCAGGGTCCACCCCCAACCCTTCACATGGGGGCCCGGGTTCCACCCCACAACCCAAACACCAAGAGGGGGGTCCACCCCAAAACCGGGGCCCCCCCCAAACCCAAAGGGGGGAGGTCCACCCCACCCCCCCAAAAAGTCACTTTAGGCGGGCCCAAACCCAAAACCCCAGCCAAATGAGAGCGGGTCCCCCCCCCAACCCCAAAACAGTCACAGGAGAGCAGGTCCCCCCACAAAAACCAGCCACATGGGGGCCCAGGGTCCCCCCAAAAACCCCAAACATAAAGGC